>JAHLGO010021096.1:5427588-5532357 GCA_020615895.1 Ceriops decandra | reverse complement strand
TCCTTGTCCTGAAATTCACAATAGTCGTGATGAAAAACCACATTGCAGTATAAATCTTGAGTAAGTTTTTGTATAGAAATCAAATTTGTGGACAGTTTAGGGACATGGAGGACATTTTTTAGGATCAGTGATGGATCTATTTTAACATTCCCTACACCGGCTACAGTGGTCACCGAACCATCTGCTGTGGCTATTTTCCTACTTTTTGGACATGGGGAATACGTGGAAAAAATATTTGTTAAGTGAGTCATATGGTCAGTAGCTCCTGAGTCCATGACCCAGGAGTTGGCAAAGGTTGTACCCGAAACATTTAACCCAATGGAGAATGGAAACTCACCTGAATATACCAAAGAACAGGTACCTGAGGGTGTTTCAAGGTTGTTGATAAGTGATCCTGTCCTCTCGATCACTTCTTGGTTAGGACTGCCTATCTTCTTTGGTGTTGATTCACTTAGTTGTACTGCAGCAACGTGAGCCTGCCTATAGTTCCTTGGTTGTTCTCCTTTCTGTCCCCATTCTCAACTGGGAGGCTTTCCATGAAGCTTCCAACACCTTTCACGAGTATGGCATGCCTTATTACAATAGGTGCACCACAAGCTATCACAGTTTTGAGCTTTTGGTTGATTAAGCTGTCCACTTCCAAAATATAGTGCTCTGTCCATATTTGTGACTAATTTGTTGTCACCCCTAGCTATGATGACTGAGTTATCCATCATTTGTGATTCTAGCATCAGACCTCTTCTACTTTCCTCGCTTCGGATTATTGCCACCACCTTATTAAAACATGGAACTTCTGACTTGCCAAGAATTTGGACCCTTACTTGATCAAATTCAGGGTTAAGACCAACGAGGAACTCATAAACCCTGTCTTGCTCAATGAATGCCTTTAGAACCGCTGCATCATCTGGACATTTGGTTTTTATCACCCTATAATGATCCAGCTCTTGCCACAAGGATTTCAATTGATTGGCATATTCAGTGACTGTTTTGTTTCCTTGTTTTGCTGTCATTGTCTTTACCTTGACATCATATACTTGAGCTGCATCTCTAGCTTTAGAATAGGTTTGTTGAATTGCGTCCCAAATATCCTTGGCAGTGGTTAAGAACATGCATGTGTCACTAATTTCAGGGATCATAGAACTCCATAGCCATGCCATAATCATGGAGTCTTCTTCATCCCATGCCTCAAAACCCAGATCTCCTGGCTTAGGTCCTGTACCCATAAGATGACTGATCTTCCCTCTTCCTTTCAGCACTGTCCGAACCAGTTGGGACCACTTAAGATAATTTTTTCCATCCAACCTATATGCAGCTTGGATGCTTTGTAGTTCTCCAATTTGTTGAGATCGAACCCCCTCTGATTGGGTTGTAGAACCTGTCTCTGCAACCTCAGACATCTTTTATGGAAAAAAAATAACAATTCTAGGCAATTAAGGCCTTCCACGTGAAGTAAAGATCACCAGCAATAAAGGCTAGCAATCTGTTTTGATGTCAGAGAAAAGAAAATAGAAGGAAGAAGACTAAGAAGAACAAAGGCTCTGATACCATGTTAGAGATTGAAAGAGTAATAATACTTCTTATTCTAAATAATACATTAGACAATAGCTTTATAGATGCTAGACCTAGTAAAAAAAGGAAAGTAATAAAAGGTAAAAATATATCAAATCTCATAACTTATGGGACCTTCAAAAACCTACCTAAATTAGTTTATTTCTAAAGATATATTCTAAAAATAGCTAACTATGTATAATATAAGCCACTAATCACGTTTTCCTACACTTATCTTTTGTTTGCTCAAAGAAACTTGTGCTGTTACTTGACTTGACTTACTGTAACTTTGTAGCATTGATTTAATAATGCATCATGTATACTAGCATGTCTGATTGTGGGATATTTTAAGTAGTACATTTGATTGTAGCGTATCTATTTGTAGAATCCTTTATAGTTGTTGTCAATCATAGTGTATGCTATCATCTTTGATTGTGGAACCCTTTGAAGTTGTTTTCAATTTCTAGAAGAAAGATTAGAAAGAGTGATAGAATTATGACTTGTATGTCTTCTCCTTGAAGAAGAAATTAGGAAAAAAAAAATAGAAGCCAAATTTGTGGTATCTCATTGAACCATAAGCAAGTTCTTTGTGGTGATAGTTTGATAGGTTTTCATTATTCTTCAAAATTTTGTTTGATCAAAATAACTTCCATGTTTCCTTATTTAGGCTATAATCAATGTTTTTTCTTGCACTTCTAGGAGGTTCAGAAGAGTAGTTATGGGAGCTTATAGATAAGAAGGATTCAATTAATTATATACTTATTGAAGCCTTTACGTCGATGCCTATGCCTCTTGCTTGATAGAATTATGCATGTTGTAATTTATTTTTCATAGGTATGTAAACTTCCAATATTTGTTTAGCAACTGTGCACATCTTATAAGGATGATGGGTCCTTGACCTTCTTTTTATGCAATAAGGCAAGGTTGTTTCCTGCCAAAGGCCAAGTCTTTGCTTTGTAGTAGTGGTCTTTGGGATAGTTTGTTTATTCCTCAATTATATTCATGACTCAAATAACTAAATGTTTTAGGGGTTATGTCCTTCTTCTTGCCCCATGTGTCCAAGGGGAGAGAGGGAGATGGCAGGTTATGGATGAAGGGGTAAGGACTTAAGAGTGAGTTTGCTTGTTAAATGAGATACAAATTGGAGCTCAACCGATTCCCAAAATTTTCCCTTTTTTCTCTATCTTGGTTTTGATTTGATTTTCATCCTTGTGTCTTAATTCTCGTATCAACAATTTTTATCCTTTGTTGGAGAGACTATGTCTAGAGGGTACTCGTGTTTAAGCCAAGCATGGTATTTCTGCAATTACTTCTTTGGCAAATTCTTTGAAGGAGCCCATTTTGTCAAACCTATGTATGGTGTGAAAATCCCACCTTTTCCAAATTTTGTGTTTTTTGGTGTAAGTCACTCATTTCATTTACTTTGTTCTTTTCCTGCATTTTCTATAAGCCACCTGTGTTTTTATTTTTTGTGCTTGTTGTAATATGACTTTGTTTTTGAACATGAATTGCTGATCTGTTATGTCTCTTCTGCTCTTTGGCGTAATGAGGCTTTTAGGTGTGATCAATCTTAGCAGTAATACTGTTCATTGTCTTTTCCTTAGTTTCATTGGGAGATGATAATAACATTTGTAATTCTGAAGAAATGTTTTGTTTTGCTGTAAATTGTATTTGTTGATATGATTGGAATGAAATGATAAACCAAGATTGCCTTTTATGGTATTCTGAATAAATTCAATTGGATTCCAAACAATGATATTATGCAGTTCTATGGGATAGTCATATTATTTTGATCTTTTAACTTTATAATCTGCCTTGAGGGAACTAACATGTGAAATGTGTTTTTGCTATCACTTTGTTGGTGTGTGGCTTTATTGTGCTTCATTTCTTTATCCACTTGTTTAGTGTTGTTCATACTTGCTGCTTCTATGAGATTTTAAGCTTATGTTCATATTGGAATATGAAGACAAAATCCCAATATTTAATTAGTGTTCCTATTTTCTTCCTATTTTGGGGACCACATTTAGTTCTTGCTTAACTTGGTGTTTGGAACCCTCATTTTTCTACCTTTTTTACAAATTTCCAATGTTAATAAAGATGGTTAGAAATGAGTCCATTGCCAACTGTAGTTTTGACTTTTGGTGGGAAAGTTGAAGTTTGAGCATCTACCACAAAATTGGATGGTATGGGTAAGAAATCCAAGTTAGATTTGCCATGCCTTTACTTATCATATTTTAGTTGCTTCAATTTTTTAATGGTGCTTTCTTACAAGGAGCTATATGTTGGCTCACTTTAACTCTCTGCATGTTCCACTTTGCTCACCATTGTCAATAAGACTTTATTCTTAGAATGTAAAGAGTTCCTTATTTTAAGTGTTTATCTAACTTTATGTGCTTTCCTTGTTTTACTCATTCAGGAACTTGTGGATTCTTTACACAATGGGAGGAATATTCCAACCATCTTGCAGTCCTTCGGCTGTATTGGACAACATTGTGTCTCAATGTTTGAAACTCATTATGATGAGATCAGTTCGTTTGTATTGGAAACTATTTTTCAAGTAAGTGAAGCAAGCTGTAGTGCATTTATCATTGTGTTATTATGTACTACCATAATATAGCAGGATAGCATTTACATTTTGAATTTTTCATGTAATGTGTGTTGGCAAAATATGGATTGTAATGTTTTGTAGCTTAACTATCATGCATTTTTTTTCATTAGGCAGAACAAAATGATGATACAACATTGTCTGATGACACTTCTAGATGTAGCAATTCTTGTAAGTTAAAGGTAAGCACAGTAGAAAGTAGTTTCTTGAGTCTTTTGCATATCAAAGCAACATTGTCATGGGGACTCTGTTGCATATCATGAGTGGCTTCTCAAAAGCTCTCCACTGATGTTGTGGTAAGCATCTTCATTGTTTTTCTCTCTTGCCATGTGATTGACTTTATGTTTTTATGCTTTTGTATGCATGGAAAATAACAAAGTGCTAACTTAAGAATAGAGAATAATTGTACAATTGGCTACATGGCATGAGTAAATTTTTGGCAGCTTTGGTCATGGCCATTTGAACTGCCATAAGTATGGAGAAGAAATCACATATCAACACTTGAGATAATTTTGGAGAGGAGTTGTAATACATTGTTGCTAAACATATGATGTGTATTATCACGTGACTATGACTTTTATCACTTACTATTGCTTTGACTGTTTGCTGTTTGGACTTTGTCATAATAGGAAGTATCATTTTGCATAGAATGAAAGAGCCTTTTTGGGCTTTACTTATCTATCCAGGTAAGTGCAAATGTGTCAGTGGAAGGTCTTTAGTGGTCTCTTGGCTGTAATCTATTTTTCTTGTTGAATGTTTTAAGTACATGGATGACAGAATTTTGGATGTCTAACGGGCTTTACAACACATTCTCTTCTACTTGTTCAAAATTGAAAGAATCAAAAGAAAAAAGGAATATAAAAGAACATGTCATATCAAGGATATGTTGATATAGATTAGACTAGAAAATGGCAGGTTTTTGGAATTATTATTTAGATATGGCTCCTTATCTAGTTTAAGTCTTTAGATGAATTGCTAACAGCTTTGCACATAGGGATAAAAGGCTGAATTTGATCAATCATGTTACTGCTTAGGTTATATAATTGTTTTCCTTGCTTGATGGACTGAATTCTCTATGATAGTTATCTTGAGAAGAAATTTATGTTTAGAGTGAATTAAGTTGTTTAATTTCATCCTAATGTGCTTTTCAGCTGAAAACTTGAGAGGTGCTGATGGATATCAAAAGGTGCACATTTTATTGTCTAGTGGCTAATAACCTTGTATATTTTGAGAATATTGGTGCATTGAAATCTGCTGTATGTTTTGTGGAGGAATTTATGAACTATTTTATGCCCATATGTCTTTTAGGACAGATCTGAGCAGTTTTGGGGTGTTGTACACCAAACATTTTCTTCTTGTCATTGTTTTTGGCTCTTGGTTTATGTAGAACTTGTTGGTCTTAGGTCCAATAGGCTATCTCATGTTTCGACTACAAACTGTCATTTCCTGTTTAGCTGGATGCATTTTCATTGGTATGTAGCTATCTTCTCATTTCATATTTTTGCATCCCTTTTGCATATATCTGATACTTGGCCTTTTTGAAGATTTTGCAGCATTTAAATTCAAACTAGATTCATTTTCCAGTTTGTTATTTTGTTCTCGCTGCTTGGACTTGTTTCATTTTGAAGTGTTTTTTTTTTTTTGGCACCAAAATGTATTCTTAATAATAGCTGTTACTTCTCAGGTTTTGTGCATTGGCATGGGTATCTTCTTGCTTTGTTTGTGGGCCTCACCTCAATTTTAGTTGCAGAGCATTGTGTTATGTGTGACTGTTAGAGCGCCGTCCTCCACATGGCCGCGTAAACATAATCATACCAGTAATAAAAAAAATGATTGGACCAAAGCCAAATATAGCTTAAATTTTGTGTACTTTTCTTCTAGAATTAGCTTCATATGCACCAATTACATGATTGAACCAAAAACCAAAAAAGAAATAATTAAATTAGAAGTTAAATAATGTTTGTTTAGGGGTGGTAAGTATAAATTTCTATGTACCACTTATAAAATGCCCTTGATTTTGTCTCTAGTTATATTTTTATCTTTTTTTTTTTATGAAATTGTGGTCCCAAAGAATGGTTTTTTACATCCAATTTTGAACCTTTTGTCAAGAACTATAAACTTTTGTCAAGTTAGAGTCAAATAAAAGATCTGAATTACAAAATGATTGATAAAGCTATATGAGTTTGGCCTTATTATGCTTTTTGCATTAACACTTTTCTTCCTAATTATTTTTTGGGTCTCTATTAACATCATTTTTTCTATGGATAAAATTATTTGGAAAAAATAAAAAGGTGGACCAAAGTGTGACTCAAGACAGGGCTTTGGTTTTGTGTATAACTAGCCTATTTATATTATGAAGTTATCTTTTATTGTACATATTTTTAACATTTGCAAGATTACAACTTTGAGAAGCTGATTTGATCCAATGCCATGTATTTTTTTTTTCATTTGAAAGGTAAATATTTGTGTGCACAATGATTATTGGGAACTGAATAATTGTATCAAAGATGTAATTTATTGGTCTAGGTGTTTTGGAATTGAATTTCATCAATAGTCCATTCTCCTAGATTTGATGGATATAATGGCTTATCCCCTGGACTGAGTCATTAGATTTGTTTGTTGTCTTACTTCTTTGTTGATGCATCTTAAGGTTTGGTTAATAAATGACGTATTTCTTTTTAATTTTGATTTGTGATGCCATAAACTACATTGCTTTATCATTAGCATTTCAATGGCAAATATTCTTTCATCTCAGTGCCTATGTATTACCCTAACAGAATGATCAAGGTTTTCTGAGGAAGAAATACAGACATTTATGTTTGTGGATGTTGATTGAACTGTCAACTTGTGCAACAGTTTCCATGATATGTGGAGCTAATGATGTAATCTTGCATGGTGTAGAATAGGTGTTTGCTTTGTAGTTAGTGTTAAACAATTTACAAGTTTTGTTGTTGAGTCATTATCTTCTAGAGGACGGTGCTTTTGAAACTTTTTATTGTTGGATTTGGGAACTTGTATCATGTATTGTTGTTGTAGCTTAAGTCTTAATGGGAGCATCATCTTCATTTTATTGTTGGTATTATTATTTCTCCTTGTTGAATTATCCTGATTTTTAGGATCTGATTATTAGGAATATTCATTCATGATTTTGTGGGTCCTAATTATTAGGAAATAACTGTAAATAATTAATTAGGAAATGATTTCTTAGTATTCCTTGATTTGTGGGATTATAGTAGTATCTTATAGATCTGTTTTTACTAATTAATATTTGTAGAAGTCTTATAAATAGCTTTGTAATCTTGGTACAAGGACAATAAGAAAAAGATCACAATTCTTTTCTCTAAATTCTACATGGTATCAGAGCTATAGGCTTATTTTTCTGGGCTAGTGTTGTAGTGCATCCTTCATTGATGCGATAATCTTCCAATTACAGCCTTCATTACTGGGTTTGTCTTTGTCCTTAATTATTTGATCGCAACTATCATTATTATGATCTCTTTAGCTATATTTTTTCTCTCTTCACTTTTAAACTTGTCCCAATTTTTTGCCATTCCTTTCCAAGTACGTTCTTTGTACCTAGAATTACCATGTCTACAACAAAACTGATTGGAGATACTTTGGATCAAAATGAGAACCCCAACACCAACCATATGACCAGAGATTTACAAAATGTGAGAGCAACTTATAGGTTGAATGAAAAGAATTACCTCAAATGGTCTCAATTCGTCAAGACCTATTTGAAGGGTAAAGGAAGACTCAGTCATCTTCTCGGAACAAGTCCAACACCAAAAGATCCCACGTTGAACGCATGGGATGAGTCAGATTCAATGATCATGTCATGGCTTTGGGATTCAATGGATCCAACCATAAGTGATACATGTATGTTTCTCAAAACTGCAAAGGAGATTTGGGATTGTATTTGCAGGACTTATTCAAAAGCTCGAGATGCAGCACAAGTATATGAAATCAAAATAAAGACAAGTGCAACAAAACAAGGGAGCAAAACGGTGACGGAATATGCCAATTCCCTTCAAAATCTATGGCAAGAACTCAATCATTATTAAGTATTTGAGATGAAGTGTGCAGATGATGCTGCAACTTTGAAAACCTTCATTGAAAAAGATCGAGTATATGATTTCTTGGCAGGTCTTAATTCTGAATTTGACCAGGTCAGGATTCAAATACTTGGAAAGGAAGAAATTCCTTCTTTGGAAGAGACAATCTCTCTAATCCGTGCAGAAGAAAGTCGAAGGGGAATAATGCTAGAGCCTTGAGCTGTGGAAGGCTCAGTATTAGTAACTCGCAATGTGTCAACACAAGAAAGAGGAAGGGTGGATGCTTCGAGGACTACATGGAGGGATAATCGAGACAATTTATGGTGTACCTATTGTAAGAAGCCAAGGCATACAAAGGAAAGTTGCTGAAAGCTGAATGGGAAACCATCAACCTTAAGCCGAGAGTGGGGAAACAAAGGAGGACAGCCAAGACCCCAAGCTAATCTAATTGAACACACCAACTAGCAAATTAGTCACAATGAAGGACAGGTGAAAGAATCCTTCAGCGGTGAAGAAATAGAAAGAATTAAAGGGCTTTTAGGGTCTTTGGATAAACCCCCTGGTATGTGTTCCTCTCAGGTAAGTCTCCATTCTCTTTTAGTCTAAATGCCTCAAAAAAACTTTCAAGTGAAGTTTGGATAATAGACTCAGGTGCCACTAATCACATGACTCATACTACACATTAGTACTTATACCCCATGTCCAAGCAATAGGAAAATAGTGGTGGCAGATGGTTCTATGGCTACTGTTGCAAGAGTTGGTGATATCTATGTTACACCTATTCTCACTCTAAAAGATGTTCTCTATGTGCTGAAACTATCAGCCAACCTAATTTCCATAAAAAGGCTCACTAATAACCTCAAATGTTATGCAATGTTTTACCCTACCTATTGTATTTTCAAGAACAGAATTCGGAGAGGAAGATTGGACTTGTTAAGGAAAGGAATGGGTTGTACTACCTTGTGATGCCAAGGATTTCAAAGAAAGTCATGAACAATTCACCTTTATCATTTCTTAGTACTTCAAATAAGGATGTCATTTGGCTTTATCATTTTTGTTTTAGTCATCCATCTTTTCGTGTCTTAAATATCATGTTTTCTTCTTTGTTTAAAGGATTAGATATGAGTCAATTCCAATGTGATACTTGTGAATTTGCTAAGCACACTTGTGTATCTTTTCCTATAAATAATAAAAGAAGTTCTCACCCTTTTGATTTGATTCACAGTGATATTTCAGGACCCTCCACAATTCCAAATATCTCAGGGGCTCAATGGTTCGTTTCTCTAATCGATGATTGCACTAGGGTCACATGGATATTTTTACTCAAACACAAATCTGATGTAAGTAGTATTATTCCTAATTTTAATTCTATGATTCAAAATCAATTTGGGTTTAAAATTAAGAACTTTAGATAAGATAATGCTAGAGATTACTTTAATCAAATCTTGTCAACCTACTTTCAAAAGTAAGGGATCATCCATGAGTCATCTTATGTAAACACCCCAAAACAAAATGGGGTGGCTGAAAGAAAAAATGGTCATTTGCTCAACACTACTTGAGCATTGTTGTTTCATGGAAATGTCCCTAAGTCTTATTGGGGGGAAGCTGTCCTTACATTTACATATATGATTAATAGATTGTCATCAAAAGTATTAGATTTCAAAACTCCTATAGCAATTCTTTCTATCTTTTATCCCCATTTTAGGACAACAAATAATCTTATACCTAGAATCTTCGGTTGCACCTCATTTGTACATGTTCATAATCAGCAAAGGGGAAAACTAGATCCTAGAGCAATCAAGTGTGTCTTTCTCGGTTATTCCTCTACACAAAAGGGATATAAATGTTATCATCCTCCTTCTCAAAAAACCTATATATCAGTCGATGTCACATTTGTAGAAAATAAACCTTACTTCCCACAGTCTTATCTTCAAGGGGAGAAGTCATTAGTTGATGACCTTAATCTTGACTTACCTCCTAATAATCTTCCAATCTAAATTCCCACTTGTGATCAACCAATCCCTGATCAATCAATTCCTAACCGGTCAACCTCTAACTCTGATCAACAGGCCCCTCATGAATCAGTTCATGCCACTTCAATCCTAGACTCACCCTCTACAATTGAGCCTATTCCAGAACAAGAATCCACTTCCATATCTGCCCATATTCATGACTCTATGAGATTTTCTTAGGTAGACTCAAGAAAGACAACAATTCTAGACCAAACACAAGTTCACGATTTCCATCCGAGTTCTGCAAATGAATTTATGGTAAGTTCCGACTCTCCTTTGCATAAACAATCAATTGACATGCCAAAAAATGACTCATATCTTCCCATTGCTGTTAGAAAAGGTACTAGAGAGTGCACAAAGCGGGTATATCCACTATCTCATTATGTGTCACTTGACCACCTATCACCATCTCATAAAAATTTCATTGTGAGTCTAAACACCTTTTCTATTCCAAGTACTTTATCTGAGGCATTTTCTAAAGAAGAATGGAGGAATGCAATAAGAGAAGAAATGGATGCACTAGAAAAAAACCAAACTTGGGAGATTGTTGAAAAACCTAAGGGAAAGAATCTTGTGGGCTGCAAATGGGTGTTTACCTTGAAATATAAAGCTGATGGTTCTCTTGAAAGATATAAAGCACAATTGGTGGCAAAGGGTTATACTCAGACTTATGGAGTAGATTATTAAGAGACATTTGCTTTAATGGCAAAGATGAACATCGTGAGGATTTTACTCTCTTTGGTAGCTCATTTTAATTGGCAACTTCAACAGTATGATGTGAAGAATGCATTCTCAGATGGAGACCTAGAAGAGGAGATTTACATGAGTATTCCACTAGGACTTGAAGGAGAAAAGATAACAAGTAAAGCATGTAGATTACGGAAAGCACTATATGGGCTCAAGCAATCACCTAGAGCCTGGTTTGGGAGATTTTCCAGAGTTATGAAAGCTTCAGGCTACAAATAAAGCCAAGGTGATCATACCCGTTTCATTAAGCATTCGACAAAAGGGAGGGTGACAGCACTTCTAGTGTACATTGATGATATTATAGTCACAGGTCATGATGATGAGGAGAAACAGCAGCTAAAGTAGTGTTTGATTAAAAGAGTTTGAAATAAAAGAGCTAGAAAGACTCAAATACTTTCTTGGCATTGAAGTTTCTTACTCTAAACAAGGATTTTTTGTCTCACAACAAAAGTATGTGACTGATCTCTTGAAGGAAACTGGAAAACTTGGTTGTAAACCAATAGCCACACCTATTGAGCTTAATAAAAAGCTTGGGGATGCAAAGGAAGAACCTATTGTAGATCGAGAAATGTATCAAAAATTGGTCGAGAAACTCATTTATTTGGCTCATACTAGGCCTAATATTGCCTATTTAGTAAGTGTGATTAGTCAATTTATGCATGACCCAAGAAAATCACACTTACAAGCTGTCAATCGAGTGTTACATTATTTAAAAGGAAGTCTTAAAAAAGGAGTCCTGTGGCCCAAGGAATATGTGAGCTATTATGGCTTAAAATCATCCTAGAAGACTTGAAAATCAAGTGGGAGGGTCCTATGAAGCTGTATTGTGACAATAAATCAACAATTAATATTGCTCATAATCCTGTACAACATTATAGGATGAGGCATATTGAAATTGACAGGCATTTCATTAAAGAAAAGTTAGAAGAGGGGTTGATCTGCATATCCTACATACCTTCCGAAGATGAACTAGCTGATGTGCTAACCAAAGGACTTAATGGCAGGATCTTTCATGAAATAATCTCAGCTTAAGGGGGAGTGTTGAATTATCCTGATTTTTAGGATCTGATTATTAAGAATATTCATTCCTGATTTTGTGGGTCTTAATTATTGGGAAATAGCTATAAATAATTAATTAGGAAATGATTTCTTAGTATTCCTTGATTTGTGGGATTATAGTAGTATCTTATAGATCTGTTTTTCCTAATTAGTGTTTGTAGAAGTCTTATAAATAGCTTTGTAATCTTGGTGCAAGGACAATAAGAAAAAAATCACAATTCTTTTCTCTAAATTCTACACTCTTGGTTGGTGTTGTTATTTTGAATCACTTTGATGACTGCTACTTGATGTTATCCTTTCAATTATTTTGCCCAATCAGGTGAACTTAGTCTAGTGTTCTTATAGGGAAAGCCTTTTGTGCAACATAAACAATGCACCTTATTGAAATGGATTATGAACATAAGACTTGTAGTTTGAACTCCCACTTAAATAATTGGGTGCTACATTGGGAGATTTATAATTGCAAAGAAAAATTGTTGAAATTTCATTTTCTATTTATTTTGTTTTCCCTTTCTTTTTCATTTTTGACTATACATCTTGTAGCATTTATTTTGTTATATATATAAAACTTTTTTTTTTCATATGCAATGATTTTGTGTTATTGCTTTTCTTTGAACTCTTTTTTTCAGTGGTATAATTGAAAACGTGGGTGGATCTATATGATATCATCAACATATCCTATTTTTGTGATCATTTTAGCTTGCCTTTACAAATTGGAGTGGCCTTGTATCTGTTATACACCCAAGTTGAGTTTGCTTTTTCTTGTTGGACTAACCATCTTATTGATAATAGGTATGAATATTACTTCATGTTTAGTTTTGTATGAAATTGATTATAGCAGTATTCAAATATTGTGTAGTGTGTGTATATGTATACACTGCTTGCCACACATTGTTTAGTTGCAATCCCAATTTAGAATGCTTTAAATTAGGTAATTGCATTACAGTGTGCTAGATCTTTTATAATGTAGTATGTGAAACTAAATGTTAAAAGTGATTGAATTTCCAAATTTTCCTTTTCTTTTTTTTGCAGTGAATAAATGGATTTCTGAATTTATTGTAAGTGCTACAAAGAAAATGATGAAACAAAAAGATGAGAGATATAGTTGTATTCTTAAAATTTCTTTTGTTGGCAAACTTCATGAATGATTTGATAGTTTCTTTTGATTTTATAGTAGACTTGATAGAATCAATTAGTGCTCTTGTTAGTGGGTTCCAGACAAGTCCAATAATTTGTCCTATACTCCAAATATTTCCTTTATAGTAGGCAAGAAACCATTCTTTCTTCTATTGTGAGCTTTATCCAGTTATTCATAATTAATGTACAACGGTTGGAGTTGCAAAAATTAAACAATGCACGTATTCATTCTTGTCTTTGACAATATTACTTTTTGCATGAAAATTTCTAATAGGATAAGGTCAAGAGAACTTTTGTTGCATATTCATGCTATAAAGATGTTTGGTTGGGAGCAGATTTTCTCTAGTTGGGTGATGGAGACTAGAACCTTGGAAATCAATCATTTAGCTATGTGATATTGTGTCTTTATTATTTACTTGTTGAAAAGCTATTTAATATACATCCATTAATTCTTTTCCTTTTCAGCCAATTCTTTAATGAATATTTGTCATAGTGTTTGACCATTTCTTTTTAGACACAAGTTTTTGGATGCTTGGTGTGTGTTTTTTTGGGCTATAACATTGACTCTTTTTTTCCCTATTCACTTTTGGATTATTTACTTTAATGGGTTATCAACTTGATTTGGCAATGATATTGATGAGGATCGTTTTAGGTCTCACATTAAAAGGGGGTGAATTAGTATGAAATACTCTTTTTACTAATCAATTCAGATTTAACTTCTGCGAATTAATAGAATCGATAATCCAATTTTTTATTTTTCTTCTATAGTGAGTGCGACCATACAAATATAAATTAATGTACAAGCACTCAAGCACATGAAAATTTTTATGTGGTTCACTCACAATGTATGAGCTACGTCCACGGTGTAATAGGATCACTCTTAAATCACACAATTAACTCTTGTTATCAAGAAATATAATTTGGTTGTAGAAAGATCACTCCTTAACCATTTACAATGATCTCTCGATCAAAGAATTGTTCCCCCAATTACTCCAAGAGTATCCCATTCTATTTTTTAACAAATTTATCAAGAATTTATGGTAAAACATTTTTTTGGAAAATGATCACTTAATGTGTACAGACTGTTAGAGTAGAATATGGATCTTCTCCTTTCTTCATTGCTGGTGTTGTCTCATGCATTGTCAGTTCTACACGCGATGCTAATTCTGTTCATATTTGTTGTCGTTGCTGTTTGTGCATGTTGTCGCTATTGTTTGTGTGCACTGTTCTTGTTGTCCGCATGTGATGCCGCTTCTGTTTGTGCACGTAACTAATGCTCTACACATGTGCACTACTAATGTTATCTGCACATGCTGTTGTTGCTGTCTACATGCACTGCTGCTATTATCCGCACGCACTTCACACGTGTTGCTCCTATTGTTCGCATGTGCAGTTGTTGTCCACTTGCAGCTGCTGTCCATATGCATTGTTCCTGCTATTCAAATGCCCTACTGCTATATACTTGCATCACTACTACTATCTGCTTGCGCTGTTGTTGCTATCCCTGTGCATTGTAGCTTTTTTCTCGTATTGTTGCTATTATCCCTGCCCGTTGCAATTGTTTTCTCATGCTGCCACTGTTATCCCTACGCACTACCGCTGTTTGTTGGTGCACCACCTGCTGCTGCACGTTGGTTACTGGTGCAGGACCTTTGTGCTATTGCTCCACCTCTTACTAGACTCATATGCTACTTCTACCTCCTTCTAGTTCATCTTCCTTGGCTGCTTTGTTGGTTTGTTGGTGCGATTGTTGCCTTGGTGATGTTTGCTGGTGTGACTTCTCCTTTGGTGGTGTTTGTTATTGTGGGTATATCTTCTTGGATGTGCTACTGGTGTAAGAAAGCCTCCTAGATGTGTTGTTGCTGTTGGAAAGTCTCTTAGACGTGCTGCTGCTGCTGCTGGGAAGCCTCCTAAAAGTGCTGGGATGCACTGTTGTTGCTGGTGTATCCTCATGGATGTGTTGTTGATGCTGGTATGCCCTTCTAGACCTACATGGACGTCTGTTGTTGCTAGTATATTCTTTTAGACATGCAGGGACGTGTTGCTGGTCTGCTGGAAAGCCTTCCGGATGTGTTGGTATGGTGGCCAGCTGCTGCTGTTACCTTTTTAAGGGCTTGCTAGTGTCGTGGCTATCTTGGTAAGGGTTTGCTGGTGTGGGTGATCAAGTACCTTGCACTCTTTCTTTCCTCCTTAGTCAGCTGCACCTTGCTGCTTCTCCTTGTGGCTACTGCACTCTCCTTGGCCGTTCACCCTCTCTTTGCCTTTAGGTTTGCCGTTCTCTCTCTTTTGGTCGACTCTCTCAAAATTTTGCAGCATACATTCTCTTTTGTAGCCGCACACCTCTCCTTGCAAGATGCATAAGGGTATTTATAGAGTCTTGAGATTAGGTTTACACATTCATCAACATACAACCTTGATTCCCAAATGTTGCTCTACAATCAATGGCCAAATTAAGTCCAAAAATTTAGATTCAATGGTCAACATTGACTTTCTAAAATTTAGGGTCAATGGTCAATGATTAACGGTTAATCTTGACTCTTAAAATTTAGGGTAACAGTTAACATTAATTCTTCAACGCTAGAGTTGACCTGTCATTAGTAGTTTATCCTAATAATCTCACTACATCTCAATGGTATTCACAATATCAAATCAACACATATAACCGTATGAGATGGTATTGACAACAAATCCAACATTAGCCATTAATGATGGGCTCAACAGGTATGCTAATTGTGTAACTTTGAATAAATAGTGACCAATTCCCTTTTAGTTATTTTTTGACATTTGTTTATTTTTTAATGGCAATGACATGCTAATGATAAGGAACTTTAAAATTTTATTCAGGTTTTTATTGGTCTTGCCCTATCTATTAATCTAATATCTCCTTTCAATTCATTCCCTTGCGTCATTAATGGACTAATTGATATGAGTTACTTATCCCTAAAACTTTTGCAGTTTAGATATTCCATTTTTGGACTGATATCATTTGGCATTCCATTTTTAAACTAATCATTTATATCAATTAAAGGGTTGAGCAAGTTCCTTTGCTACTTAGAGGGCAAACTTGAACTATAATAGAATATATCACTGTCTCTTTTTTTAAAAGATATGGTGGTTATAATGTATAATGCATGTTGCACATGGTCAAGTAGCAATAAAAAGCAATGGAATTTGGTGTTGAACTTTGTGACTTTGTGCCTGTGAAGGGTTCGATGGTTGTAGTTATTAGAGAGGTCAACCCTTTTTCTTTAATAACTTTTAAATCTATTATTGTATAAAGATGACATTATAGCCTTGAAGTGAAACTCATCTACTAATTTTTTTTTAACTTTGTAGGTTATGTGATTGTTGAGTACCTTTTTCTCAAAGCTTTTATTGTATAAAGCAATGAAAAATATTGCTAAGATTATTTGATTGTGAATGAGAAAACACTCAACTAGTTGTGTCAACAATTTTAGCACTTTTTCATAACAAATATCAAGTAGGCTATATGCACTCAATCTTATCATGGTGTGTGGACATTCATATTGATTGATCCATGCAAAGTGGTGGATTTGACAGACAATATAGGAAGAGAATTTTTATTATCTATTATTTATTATTTATTGATATTTTATTTCTTTAGGTCTTATATAATTATACCTCTTTAACTATTAGTTATTTTGCTATTTAGAAGTGATTATAAGAAGGACTCAGTCTCTTATTAAGGTCTTATAGAATAATATTTTTATTAATATTATTTGTTAGGTTAGTTATTTGAAAGTATCTTATTTAGAGTTGTCCTCCTATTTAACCTATAATTATTTTTCCTTTTTAGTCTTTTAGCCCAACTCTATAAATAAGGTTTAAGTTCTTTAATTATGCAATAATTGTTATGATTATTGATATTGATTACTCAGATTTCCAATAATGCCCCCATCTGTTTTCTAGTGGATTTTTGTGTTATCTATTAGAATTTACATTGTTTTTCTTTCAATTTTCCTTTGTTCTGTGTTTGGAACTTATCCCACATTAATATCTTGGACTAAAGGCAATGAACCATACATAACTGAGTCAAATAATTTGGATTTGGCGAATGCTACTTTGTTATATGGATTTTGGCAGTAATGGTCTGGCCAAGTGGACTTTCTGTAACACTATAACACTTTGACCGTTTTGATAATAACCTCTAACACTAGTAGACTAATACTGTTGATGTTCATTATTGCAACTTTGGCGGAAGAAGATGAGGTTTAGCTTACATGAATTGTCTATTACGTTGTGGAAGGATTATATGCTAACTTTGGCAATTTTAAGGGCTAACTTCATACAATCAGGTTAGTTTAGGTAAATCATCCTTGTTTTGTGCTATATTAGGAGAAATGCAGCAAATTAGTAGATCAATTTGGTCAAGTGGATCTTTAGCCTATGTACCCCCGGTTTGTACACTCTGCTTTGATAAGCCTTAGCAAAGGTTCAATATCTTAATGAAATAATTTCTTGTATTGTTATCTACTGAACTCTTAGGTTCCATGGATTCAATCTAGAATAATAAAATACTATTTTGTTTGGTATGCCTTATGATTCAAAAAGGTATACAACTTCCATTTTGGGGATTTTCATTCCTTGTATGCTAAACAATTCTTATCAGATTAGTTCTTTGCTCATTTCACGTTTGTTTTAATATATTTACTAATCTTATCTAAAACATTTCTAGCTTATGGGACTAGATAAAGTTGTGAACATTATAGCAAAATTTTTTGTGTTCTTTAATTTTTTTTTCTTCTATAGATGATTGGTTGTATTCCCTTAATTTTTCCTGATCAGTCCTTATCTCTGCACTAAATAGATATTCAAATACCATAAAAGGCTATACACTAAATGTAGATATTTTACTAATTCCTGGAGGTGACAGGGCTTATATTAGAGAGAAGGGAATCAACTTATCTGGTGGACAAAGGGCTTGTCTTGCATAAGCAATGTATTTTCTTCCTTATCATTAAAATTTTGCTTGCTTTTATGGACAAGCATGATTTGTAATCTCCTAATGGTGCTTCTTATTCTTGTGCAATAGAGCCATTTACCAAAGATTAGACATCTGTATGCTTGATGATGTCCTTAGTGCAATTGACGCATAAGTTGCTAAGTGGATTCACATGATTTGTAATCTCCAAATGGTGCTTCTCATTCTTGAGCAACAAGGCCATTTACTAGAGATCAAACACTTGTATGTTCGACGATGTCTTTGGTGCAGTTAATGCTCAAGATAGGTGGATTTTACATAGTGCTATACTTGGTCCTCTCATGGACTAAAGGACTTTTATTCTTTGTACCCACAATGTTCAGGTAGGTTCTTTGAATCTATTTTCACAACAGCATTAATATTTTACATGCAAGATTTGTAATATAGAAAAAAAAAAAAATGAAGAACCTTTGGAAACACACTAGGATAATATAATTGCTTCAATTTATTATTATTTTTTTAAAAAATGTCATTGTTATATGCTGAATCAATTGTTCAAGTTATGTCACACTCTTAATTCATGTGTGATGTTTTCTTCATGCCATAAAATTTTGATGACATAAAGCTATTATAAGGTGCAACTTTAGTGTAAAAGACAAACCTTATGAGCTGATAATTAACAAAATCTACCACATTCTTTGAACTATCAAAGTAGTACTTGCAAAACCCACAGATTTCTAAACTTGTTTATAAAAGCTAAAAGGACATTCTCTTGCTTTCAAAAACTCCTATTTTTTTCGTTTCATACTAACCAAAAAGTAGCTAGAGTGGATTAGTAGTTGAAAGGTATGTTTACTTTTGTATGCATGCGATGCTCCTTTTGTCATCATGTAATAGCAATAGAACATTTAGAAGCAATATTGCAAGTATGACATCTATCAGATATATGTCAGTTATGAGACTAGATGATTTTAGACAACTAGTATAATTAGTCTATTAATGAGCAACTGATATTATGGTGCTTGTTTTGAAGTTCCAAAATGGAAAGTTTCTTCTTTATTAGATGACAAAATAGAGTTATTTACATTAATTTTAGATTGCTTGTGCACCCATTTGCTGTGAGAAGTAGCAAAGAAGATGAAGAAGATACATAATGATGATTGGATGAATAAAACAAGAGGTAAAACAATTAGGTATTTTTCATCGATTCTAGAAGCAAGTTCCTCTCATTTAAAAGCATAAAATTATCAATTATTAGAGGAAAATGGCCTGATGCATTGATCCAAATGAACTGAAGGGATAAGAAGGTATATGATTCTTATTCCTATTTGAATATATCTGTTGCCTAGAATACTCGTTATATCCAGTTTCTCTGGCTAAACTTTGCTAATTTTGACATATGTAGAAGAAAATTTGATTACTGAGGGTCTGGCTATTTGCAAAAAGAAAGAGAAGTGACTTAGCCATATGTGCCCTACCCAAATTTGTTAATTTTAGGAAGAACTCATGAGATGAAGCTTTTAAAAAAGAAGCAATTCATTGAAACTCTCCTTATGTTGCTTCATGATTTGACAATACTGAATTCTTCTTATCAAATTTCAGCTAGTGCTGTATCGTAGAATATTCATTGGTTTTTTGTATTCTCCATTTTCATTTGTATCTGCTTGGTAATAGTCTTGTTGCACTAAATCTAATCTTGTTAGGTTGTCCATATGATTATATATGTTTGCTTATAAACTTCTTAACTAGTAACTAAAAATGAATTTGTATTGCCTTTCATTCTTCACAAGCAATATCTTCTACTAATATGGTCGTAATGGACAAAGGACATGTGAAATAGGTGGGAAATTCAGTTGACTTGGCATTTTCATTATATTTTGTGCTCTTTCCACAAAATGAACGTGATACTTTATTCCATGTTCAAGGACAAAAGCCTAGCATGAGTATTCTTGAAGACAGATAGTCTTGTTAAGATAGAAACTATTGTTTCAGAGGAAGCACAAAAGATGGTTGAAGTGGAGTTGAGAAAAAAGGCAGAGTTGATTTTCACGTATAGAAGTAAAAGCTTTTGCCACTTAACATGTTATAGCTTACAAGATGTTTGTATATTTTGAAATACGAGACGATTGTTGATGTTAACAATATTTGTAAGAAATATGCTGCGTTCTCTGGATGGTTCATTGCAGTTACAATATGTGTCTCGGCCCTTCTAATGTAAGCTTCTCATAATGGAAATGACTTTTGGCTTTCTTATTAGGTTGATTCAACAAGAAGCATATAGATGAATCCCTCCACCTCCTTCTATTTGGTAATTAGATTTTCTGTGGTCATATTGATTGTTTGTTCTTACATATAGTTGACTTAAAAATTGGTCAATATTGGCCTTCCCTGTCATTAAAATATTCACAGTTGGATTCCATTAAGTGTTCTCCCCTTTCTTTCCTTCTCACGCAATCTTCCTCTATTTCTTTATCACATCCTATATCAGGCAATCAATTTTCTTCACAAAGCTAAACCAAACTAGGTTGTCAGAACAAAAATGTTGGCAACTGTACCGATTTCTTTTATGGTTCCCCTATTTCTCAAACTTAGTTCAAAACTCATCAGCCTGCTTGTCACACGACTTCCTTTTGCTATTGACACTAATGTAAAATAACTCCATCTAATTATTAGATTTTCAGAAGATGGTATGATACATTAAGTGCAGTCCTGTAGATAAAATTATATGATCATCACTAATATTGTAAAGGCATTTTTTGCCATTTGTATCTCTTATGTTATCTAACTTGTGCCAATATTGGTCATAAAATCAGGGAAATGTTGTATTGTTGTATTTATTTATTTTTTTCTTTAGGCAAATTTATGTTGCAAAAAGTTTTTGAATAATGCAATTAGCTTTTATTTGTTCTTTGGGTTAACAAGGGTACAGTACAACACTCCTATACTTTCTTATTCAGATGGTTCCTTTATTCTTTTATTGGGTTTGAAGATACAAAGGCATGGGAACATCTTGTTAGGATCTTCTATTGTTGTTATTGACTTGGTAATTGATGTTGCAAGTTGCACTCTACTTCTTTTGCATCATAAAATCCCTTTTTACCTTAGTAAGGGCATTCTCAATTGCATTTGGTGTTTTAGGTGCTGTAATTCAGTTGCACAATGAATTACTTAATAAGCTTATTAATGCACCTATACAATTGTTTGATCAAATACCTGGTGGGAAAATACTCAACATGTTAGAAAGAAATGATTTCCTATCAATAATGTTAGTGATGTTTATTTATACTAGCAAAAATAACATATCTTTCTCCATAGGTTGTCTTCCAATCTCTATGCAATTGATGATTCTTTTCCCATTATTCTCAATATTTTGCTTGCCAATCTTGTTGCATTGCTGGGGATAGCAATAATTTTATCATAAACTTCTTTCCATTAATGACATTATCTATAAAATTATCAATAGTTTCATCCTCAATTTTTGGTTTTTGCAGAATTGGGTTTAGTTGTTGCCATATTAATCTATGTGTTGCATGAGATATACTTTTTTTTTTGTTATTAATTTAGTTTTTTGAAATATGTTTTGTCTGATCCTTAAAAAACTTTCACACACCTCCATGCACTTAATTTATAATGTTAGCTTTACGTGGGATGACAAATTTGACATCAAAGTTGCAGATTAGTTATTTCATCTTTTTTTCTTTATATTGTGTAATAATCCTTAACATTTAATCTTTAGAGTTCTTGATAAGCATCGTTGCTTTGGCTTACAACCACAAAGTGGTTTTTCTTTAGGAATCTCAATTACTATTTGGCTCACTTTTTCATCCATTTTATCGAATTTTTAGTTTTTACAATAGGACTAAGAGTATTTGTGGATATCTTAGGATATAAATGTTGAATTTACATCTATAAAGTAATTGTTTAAGATTTTAGGTGTAGTAATTTTTCAATAAATTCAAATTGAAGATGCTTTATCCAGTGTCAAAGAGTGTCTAATCATTTGCCGCTTGCTAACACTTCAAACGTTTTCTATTATTCGATATGATACTATTCCTATAGGGATATTGCATGTCTATAGGTCCTATTTTTAATTCTACTATTGTCATTTTGGTTTGTCTACAGCACGTTGTAAGTATTTGACTACTATTGTCATTTTGGTTTGTCTACAGCAAGTTGTAAGTATTTGACTACTATTGTCATTTTGGTTTGTCTACTTGTAGGTATTTGATTGTCAACTTTTAGGCCTCCAATCTTTAATTGCAGCATACATTCAACATTCTTCATAAAAAAATGCATAGGTCCTACATATGATCTGATGTTGGTTAATTGCTTGCATTTGAAATCAGTTAAAGTTTGTAGAGTTTTCCTATTAAACTTTAGATTTAGTGCATTACCTTACCTTTATTTATTTTTTGGATATATATATTTTTTTATTCCTGTCATGCACTTATGGAGCGTGGGCTATACATTTATTGTTATATGTTTGGACTTTGACTCTGCTCCTTGTACAAATTGGTTTGTTAACAAATTGAGGTGCCAAAGTTCTACTTTTAGTATGAGATTTTCAATATTTCCTTTGGTGTGAATAATAAGGTCACTTACAGTGGACAATTTATTGTGGTATAGAATGAGATTTGCAATATTTATAGAAAGACCAAGTAATGTCATTATTATATGGCATTCCTCTTCAAATGTTATTAATTATAGTTTAAAAGGCTGACTTCTTCAATAATTTTATTTCATTTAGAATATTGAATTTTATGAATAAAGAGATCCACTACTTTCGTGTGAAAGTGTCACCAGTTCCTTTTTGACGCAAGCAGACTCGCCTTACCATCAAATGCATCACAATGGAGCTAGCAGCCCTGAGACTACCTTGGCAGGTGGAAGCACTAGGGCTGTCTCGTGCCACTGTTAACTCATAGAGGACACTATATGCATGCCACAATGTAGTTGAGCTGGCCACAACTCGAGCCCCTCGACAAACGGTTGTGCACGAATTGCATTGCCTCGCCGTGGGCCCGTTGGGGATGTTAGGTGTTAGAGATTGAAAGAGTAATAATACTTCTTATTCTAAATAATACATTAGACAATAGCTTTTATAAATGCTAGACCTAGTAAAAAAAGGAAAGTAATAAAAGGTAAAAATATATCAAATCTCATAACTTATGGGACCTTAAAAAATCTATCTAAATTAATTTATTTCTAAAGATATATTCTAAAAATAGCTAACTATGCACAATATAAGCCACTAATCACGTTTTCCTACACTCCCCCTCAAGCTGGTGAATAGGCATTTTCCATTCGCAGCTTGGATATTATATTTTGAAACACTGAATTGGTTAGTCCTTTGGTAAGTACATCCGCAAGCTGGCTGTGTGTAGGCATGTAAGGGGTACAAATCAACCCGCTCTCCAAGTGTTCTTTGATAAAGTGTCTGTCGACTTCAATGTGCTTTGTTCGATCATGTTGTACTGGGTTGTGAGCTATGCTGATTGCAGACTTGTTGTCACAATAGAGTCTTATTGAGCCATCCCACTTAATCTTCAAGTCTTCTAGAATGATTTTTAACCAAAGTACTTCACACACACCTTGAGCCATTGCTCGAAATTCTGCTTCTGCACTAGACCTGGCCACTACCAAGAATCTGTGTATGTCTGACTTTTTGTGTATGTCTCAATTGACTTTTTGTGTATGTCTGTGGTTGACTTTTTGTCAACAATTGACCTAACATAATCAGCATCTGTGTATGTCTCAAGTACTAAACCTCTGTTCCTTTTGAATAAAATACCTTTTCCTGGTACTCCCTTAAGGTACTATAATACTCGGTAAGCTGCTTGTAGATGAACTTCCTTTGGGTTATGCATGAATTGGCTAATCACACTAACTGCATATGTTATATCTGGTCGTGTGTGAGACAAATAAATAAGTCTTCCTACAAGGCGTTGATATGTTGCCTTGTCTACCGCAACATCCTCCTCTGCTTTTCCAAGTTTGACATTCTGATCTATTGGAGTACTTGCTGGTTTGCATGCTGTCATGCCTGTTTCCTTTAGGAGATCCGTGACATACTTTTGTTGGGAGATAAAAATGCCTTGCTTAGAGTGAGCAACCTCAATCCCAAGAAAATATTTGAGCCTTCCTAACACCTTTATCTCAAATTCCTTGCCCAAACAATGACTCAAGATTTGTTTTTCTTTGTCATCATCTCCTATCACTATTATGTCATCGACATAAACCAAAAGAGCTGTCACTCCCCCTGAACTTGAGTGTTTAATGAACAATGTACTTTGTTTGTATCCCATAGCTATCGTAACTCTAGCAAATCATCTGAACCACGCTCGTGGTGATTGTTTTAGACCATATAAGGCTTTCTTCAATTTACACACAATTTGAGAATCCAAGTTCTTCCTATAACCTGGTGGGACCTTCATGTAAATTTCTTCCTCTAGTTCTCCATGCAAGAATGCATTTTTTACATCGAACTGCTGTAATTCCCAACTATAGTTAGCTGCCAACGACAATAAAACTCTAACAGTATTCATTTTTGAAATTGGTGCAAAAGTTTCTAAATAATCAATTCCATAGCTTTGAGTATATCCTTTGGCTACTAACCTTGCTTTGTATCTTTCTATTGATCCATCTGCTCTATACTTTATTGTATACACCCATTTACACCCTACAAGCTTCTTTCCCACTGGTAACTTTACCAACTCCCAGGTTTTATTTTTCTCAAATGCCTCCATTTCCACATTCATAGCTTGTTTCCATTTCTCGTTGGACAACGCCTCGGATAAGGTGGTAGGAATGGTAATGGTGTTTAAGTTAACAAGGAAGGATTGATGAGATGGTGAAAATTTCTTAAAAGACATAAAGTGTGCAAGAGGATATAAAGGTCGTTTTGTGCACTCTCTTGTTGCTTTCCTAATAGCAATGGGAAGATCCTGGTCATCCTTACTCATATGAAATTCAGTTTCATTTTGCAATGTAGGATTAGATATTGTTACCTCATTCTCAGGACTTGGGTTGGACTCTTGGACCTGCATAAATTCAGGAACAGTCATCTTCTTCCTTGTGAACACCTTGCCCTTGCCAAATCTTACATTCTCAGGTGCAGAATCTAGTTTTTCTTGAGGATTTTCAGACATAAGTTCAGGTTTAGACATGGATTTAAGAGAATTTTCTGACATATGGTTTGGTTCATTTTCAACTATATGTTTAGGAAGATTTTCAGGCACACGATTTGGTATAATAGGATAAGATGAACTGGATGGTTTACACATAGACAGTGGCGATAGATCAAGTAAAACATCCTCATCCTTATTTTTTATTGTTAAATTCTCCCCCTGAAAATAAGGATGGGTGAAGTAAGACTCATGTTCATTGAAAGTGACATCTATTGAGACATAGAACTTCCTTGATGGAGGATGGTAGCACTTATAGCCCTTTTGAGTTGAGGAATACCCCACAAAGACACATTTTATTGCCCTTGGATCAAATTTCCCTTTAGTTGGACAGTGAACATGAACAAATGATACACACCCAATTATTCTAGGAACAAGGTTATTTGTAGTTTGTAGGTCAGGGTAGAATGTGGAGAGTATTTCCATAGGACTTTTGAATCCCAAAACTCTAGATGGCAAACGATTTTTGAGATGGGCAGCAGTGAGAACTGCTTCCCCCTAAAAATTTTTAGGCACATTGTTTTGGAACATAAAGGCTCGGGTTTTTTCAAGAAGGTGACCATTTTTCCTTTCCGCTACTCCATTTTATTGTGGGGTGTTGACACAAGATGATTCATGTACTATACCTTCCTTTTGAAAATATGGAGTTAGGGTTTGATTGAAATATTCCCTAGCATTATCTGACCTAAACCTTTTGATATTGATTCTAAATTGATTTTTGACCATGGAGCAAAAATTTGGGAGAACGGTAATAACATCTGATTTATGCTTGAGTAAAAAAATCTAGGTAACACGAGTACAGTCATCAATAAATGAAACAAACCATCTTGCCCCAGAAATATTAGGAATAGACGTAGGACCCCGAATATCACTATGAACAAGATAGAAAGGAACAGAACTCTTTTTGTTACTGGCTGGAATTGGTATACGCTTATGTTTAGCAAGTTCACATACCTCACAATGAAAGGTTTCAACATTTAGATTTTTAAACAAAGAAGGAAACAGAATTTCAATAACTCTAAAAGATGGATGTCCAAGTCGACGATGATGAAGCCAAACTTTCTCTTTATTGGATGAAAGATTTTCTGACATAAAAGAATGGGATAATCTGCCCTTAGTAATGTTTAACTGACTTGGTGCTTCAAGGTAGTAGAGACCATACCGTTCTTTAGCATGTCCAATCATCTTCCCCAAATCCTTGTCCTGAAATTCACAATAGTCGTGATGAAAAACCACATTGCAGTATAAACTTGAGTAAGTTTTTGTATAGAAATCAAATTTGTGGACAGTTTAGGGACATGGAGGACATTTTTTAGGATCAGTGATGGACCTATTTTAACATTCCCTACACCAGCTACAGTGGTCACCGAACTGTCTGCTGTGGCTACCTCACCTTGCTGTGGGCCTGTCACAGGCACTGTGTGCATGTTCCTCAACCGTCTGCTGGCGCCCACCAAGTTAGTTGCAATTGGAGTCCCTCAACAGATGTCCGCATGTAGGCTACCTCGCCCTGCTATGGGCCTGTTACAGGCACTGTGTGCATGTTCCAACACTGTGGAGCCAACCAAAACTAGAGCCCCTTGGTAGGCAGTGATGGACAGGTTACCTTGCTCCACCGTCAACCATATTGCAATGGAGTTGGTCGCTGCGGGAGTGCCTTAACTAGTACTTATTGTCACATGCCATGTGATTCTGCCCAAATTGAGCGACTAAAAAGGCTTATTCCAAAGATCTCTTCATAATTGTAGAACTAGATAGAAGTTTCTAGAATCTTGTAGATAATTTCTTTATCTTCTTATATGACATAAAATTATGTAAAATACTCTAGAAAGAGAATAGTGACCATTAGATCAAATAAATTCTTGTCATTTATTGAAGAGATGGATGACTATTAGCTTTAGGGACTTTATTTGTAAATCAACAAAGCAATAGTATATTTACATTCTTGAAACAATATAATATTTTTAAATTTTCAATATCACTTGTTTACTTTGTATGCATCTTTGCTATCTTCTATTAGTAACATTTGACCTCTCAAAGAAAGCTGACTAGCATTCAAGTTAATTGAATTGCTAGTGTTGTATAGGTCATTGGTTGAAGAAGGCCAAGTCTATGATAAGTAGTATTAGAGCACAATTTTTACAAATAACAAGTACGCTTTGTCTGATAAGGATATCTAGCCCATACAGTGAGATTACCAACATGGCTGAGGAAGTTAAGAAGGAACCAAAGAGAAGGAGACCAAGGTTGAGGGATGTCTTAGAAGACACTAATACAAGGCTCACAAAAATTGATCTTACCATGTTTGATGGGCAAGAGAAGTTTAAGGTAGTAAACCAACACATCAACGAGCTTAAGAAGGAGAGTGAAGAGTTTCATGAGGAGATATACGGTGCCTTGAACCAAGCCCTATTAAGGCATCTAAACTAAGTGAAGACCTTGGAGGTGACTCTCTATTGTGAGGTTGTTTTGTTGAAGGAAGAGCTTAAAAGAGTCTCTAATGAGTTAAAGGAAACCAAGGATGAGATAATCCTTTGCAAAAATGTAGTTGCACAAGATGAAATTATTGCCTTGCCAATGGTAGTTATTGCTTCTTCAAAGATGGATGTTCTAAGACTAGGACATATAATGGGTCGAAGAATGTGAAGGAAGCTGATAATTTTCTATGGAGCTTAAAGCAATACTTCAAGGCACTTAGTGTTGCAAAGGATGCCAAGAAGATTGATAGTGTCGCCTTATACCTCGTAGATACCGCAATGGTATGGTGGAGAAAGAGGTATAGTAATATCGAAAGGGGTGCTTGCATCATTAACACATGGGATGAGTTCAAGAAAGAACTCAAGTGGCAATTCTATCTAGAGAATATCAAGGAAGAGGTAAGAGTGAAGCAAAGGCATCTTTAACAAAAAGGAAGTATACGAGTGTATGTGAAGGAATTCTTTAAAGTGTTACTAGAAATTCTTAATTATCCCAACAAAAGAGCATTTTTTTTGCGTTTAAGGATGACTTACAAAATTGGGCAAAGATGGAGATCCAAAGACATGGTGTTCAAGATTTCACCAGTACTATTTCTATTGCTAAGTCACTAATAGAGTTTAAGAAATCTGAAAAGCCCAAGTCTCATGAGGATAAGGATGACAAGGGAAAGAGTAGAGGAGATAACCCTTCAAGTAAAGGACGTTTCCATAAGTTTAATAGGCCTAAGGAAGGGAAGAACACCAAAAGGGATCAAAGCGGTGACAGGCCTTCTCTCAAATGCTACTTTTGCGACGAGTCACATAAAGCAAGGGATTGTTAGAAGAGAGCCAAGCTTTTTGCCTTAGTTGAAGAAAGGGAGGAACAGTAGCAACGTGAAGAGATAAGGATGAGATCTTTACAAATCCTCAATGTCATCAAAGCTAAGGTTGAAGTGCCTAAGACCGAGAAAAGAGGATGATTATATGTGGAAGCAAAAGTGAGTAACCATGTGGTAAAAACCTTAGTGGATACCGGAACTTCTAACAACTTCCTTTAAGAAGAGGAAATAAAGCAATTGGGCATCAAATACAACAAGGAATGTGGATGGCTCAAGGTAGTGAATTCGAAGCCAAAGTCAATTTTCGGTGTTACTTATGGCATAGAGGTGGGTATGGGTGAGTGGCGTGACTTTATAGAATTTTCTATTATATCAATGGATGATTATCCAATTGTGTTTATTATTGAGTTTATGGACCATGTTAAGGCCATACCTATACCTTTTGCCAACACGATGTGTATCTTGGAGGAAAGCAACACATGCATAGTACCTTTAGCTAAGGAGATCAGCCTTCAGTCTTGGCAAATTTCAGATATCCAAATTTCTAAAGGCATAAAGAAGGTGCAACCCACCTATCTTATATCCTTGAAAGATGGAAAGGATACTTACTCATCAAATGTGCTACCCAAGGAAGTTTCTCACGTCCTAGAGGAGTTTAAGGATGTTATGCCTCCTGAATTGCCTAAAATGCTCCCACCCAAACATAAGGTGGACCATAAGATAGAATTAATCTTTGGTGCAAGACCACCTACTGCAATGCCTTACTGAATGGTACCCCCCGAGTTGGAGGAACTGAAGAGGCAACTTAAAGAGTTGCTAGATGCGGGTTATATTCAATTGTCAAAGGCTTCATATGGTGTACTTGTGTTTTTCCAAAAGAAGTACAATGGGTTACTCCAGTTATACATCAATTATCGGACGCTCAACAAAATAACTGTGAAGAATAAGTATCTTATTCCATTGATAGCTGATTTGTTTGATTAGCTAGGTGAAGTGCGGTGGTTTACAGAGCTGGATTTGAGATCGGAATATTACCATATGAGGATTGCAAAAGGAGATGAGCTAAAAACCGTTTATTTAACGAGGTATAACTCCTTTGAGTTCATAGTAATGCCTTTTGGACTTACTAATGCCTCTACAATATTTTGCACTCTTATAAATTGAGTATTCAAATCATTTTTGGATAAATTTGTTGTAGTGTATTTAGATGATATCATTGTTTATAGTAAAATGTTGAACGAGCATATTGAGCATCTACAACAAGTTTTTCAAGTATTAAAGAAACATAAGTTGTATATGAAGAGGGAGAAGTATGCCTTTGCTCAGTAAGAGGTCATATTCTTAGAGTACATCGTTAGTGGAGGCAAGCTACAGTTGGACAAGTCCAATGTGCAAGCCATCCATAATTGGGAGTTGCCAAAAAAGATAACTGAGTTACAATCCTTTTTAGGCCTCCTCAATTATTATAGAAGATTTATAAAGGGTTATTTCTCTATTACGACTCTACTCACTAATTTGTTGAAAAAGAATAGAACATGGAGTTAGGATGTTGGATTCCAAAGAGCATTTGAGGTGCTCAAGCAAGTAGTAGTTGACGAACCAATGTTGGCTTTTCCTGACCACACCAAACTATATAAGGTATATACCGATGCTTTTGATTTTGTAATTGGTGGTGTTTTAACACAAGAGGGGTATCCCATTGTGTTTGAGAGTCATAAGTTAAATGAAACCAAGTGCTGTTATATAGTCAAAGAGAAGAATTGCAATTGTTCATTACTTACGAATTTAGAGATACTATTTGTTAAGGTCTAAGTTTGTTGTGAAGATGAATAACATTGCTACAAGTTATTTCCTTAATCAAAAGAAGTTAACACCAAAGCAAGTGAGGTGGCAAAATTCAACTTTGTGATGAGTATAAGCAGACAAGGCTAATTTAGTTGTCGATGCATTAAGTAGAAAGGTCAAACTAACTGCCATCATAAATTCAAACTTTCTTTTTAAGGAATAAGTAAAAGAAGGATTAGTGTATGACCCATAGGCCAAAATTTTGAGTAAATTGGCAAGTAGTGGAAAGACACGTTGATTTTGACTTAAAGATAAAGTACTTATTACCAAAGGCAATAGAGTTTATATGCTAAGGTGACAAGGATTGAGGAAGGCAATTATTAAAAAGTATCATGACTCAAAATGGGTAGGAAATCTGAGTATACATTGCATGTTGCCACTTATAGAGTGAGCATATTATTAGCCCTAAATGCAGAATGATATTGAGCTTTACATGAAGACTTGTCATGTATGCCAACAAGACAAGGTTGAACAAAACCAACCATCAGGATTGCTAGAGCCCTTACCTTTTTTGGAGAAGTTATGAGAGAGTGTTTCGATGGATTTCATCACAAGCTTACCAAAGTTGTATAGATGTACCAACATCATGGTGGTAGTAAACTGATTTAACAAGTATGATGTGTTCATCTTTGTACCCTCAAAGTTTATAGCTAAAGATGTAGCACGCTTATTTTTCAAGTATGTGGTGAAATACTAGGGCATCCTGAAGACGAGTGTTAGCGACAAAGACACTCGTTTCATTAGGAGATTTAGATAAAGCTATTCAAGTTGATGGGATCTTAGCTCAATTTCTCCATAAGATTTCATCCCCAAACTAACGACCAAACAAAAAGGGTGAATGCCTTGTTGAAGCTATTCTTGAGGCATTACGTAAGTGCCAACCAAAGTGATTGGACTAAATTGCTTGACATAACTCAATTATCATATAATCTACAGAAATGCAAGTCAATTGGGGCTAGTCTATTTGAGGTTGTTATGGGATTACAACCAATGACTCCAAATGCATTGGCAATTGGCTATAAGGGGCTGAGTCCTGCTGTATTCAAGTTTGCCAAGGGTTGGCATGAAAAATTCAACATGGCACTGGTACACTTGGCTAAGGCTACTATGGGAATAAAGAAATTGGTCGATGCGAAAAGGAGGCACTTGGAGTTTGAGGAAGGAGATTTAGTGATAATAAAGCTCCTTCCTCATCAAAGCTAAAGGTTTACTAAGGTGCACAATGGCTTAGTAAGGCGTTACGAGGGATCTTTCTTAGTGGAGAAGAGGATTGGCAAACTAGCTTACCGATTAGCTTTATTATCACATTTCAAAATACATTTAGTATTCCACGTAAGTTTGTTAAAGTCTTACCATTCTAATAAAGAGGAGCTGAGTTAGGGGCTATTCAAAAAGATCTCCTACAACCATAATAACTATGCTAGATTATTACGTGGAAGAGATTGGCACATTGTGTCATTCTAAGGAAAAGCACCCATATGAATTATGTTAAGTAATTTGTTAAATGGAAAGGGTTGTGTGATAACTAGCATGAGTTAACTTTATGGAACAATATGGATATGATCATGACATATAAGAGGGACTTAATAAGGGCATTACCAGATTGAATAGTGAAGATAGTCACATTTTGTGTGATTCTACTCAAATTGAACAATTGAAAAGTTTTCTTTTCATAATTTTAAAATTAGGTGAAAATTTCTAAAATTTTATAGATAATTTTCTTATTTTTTTTTTGTATAATATAAAATTGTATAAAATATTTTATAAATAGAATAGTGACCAGTTGATAAAATAGATTTTAACCATCTATAAGAAGGTAGATGATTACTATAACTGAATTGCTGGTACCGCCACGAAGGCCAAGTCCTGTCTGGCCCCGTCGTTGGCCCGTTGGGGTTTTGCGTGTCGCTGCCACTGCACTCCCTTGGTGGGCGCCAGCACGCTCGCTGTTTCGTGCAGTCGTCGGCTGCATCACAATGGAGCTGGTGGTCGCCAGACTGCCTCGTTGGGCGAAAGCGCGCAGGCAGTCTCATCCTACTGCTGGTTTGTCGGGGGCACGACATGCGTGCCGTGTCGCAATTGTTCCAGCCGCTGCTAGAGTCCCTTGGCTGGCGGCGGTGCACAGGATGGCTTGCCCCGCCGTCGTCCCATCGGGAGAGATGTGTGCGTGTGGCCCCGCAGCCGAGCAGACTGCCACCAGATTCCCCACTGTCAGCTGCATCACAATCGAGCTGGCAGCCACGAGAGTCCCCCAGCAGGTGGCAGCAAGCGGGATGTCTCACTCCACCGTCAGCCAGCCAGGGGCGCTGAATGCGTGCCGCAGTGCAATGGCACTCACCGCTGCAAGAGTCCCTCGGATGGTGGCACCACGCGGGCTGTTTCAACCTGCCATCGTCCCGTCCGTGGCGTTGTGTGCGTGCCCCAGTGCAGTGGCACTGCCCGCCGATGGAATTCCTCTGCAGGCGCCAGTGCACGGGTTGTGTCTTTCGAAGTGCAATGACGCTGGCTGCTGCAAGAGTCCCTCGTGCCTTGGCGGGTGGCAAGTGCTTGGGCTGTCTCGTGCCGTCGTCGGCACGTTGGGGACGCTGCGTTCGTGCTGCATGCGTGCCGTTACGCAGCCATTCTGGTCACACCTGGAGTCCCTCGACGGACACCCGTGCGTGGGCTGCATCACCTTGCCATGGTCCTGTCAGTGTCACTGCATGCATGCTGCAACGCAGCTGAGCTGGCCGCAACTGGAGTCCCTCGAAGGATGGCCACGCGCAGGCTGCATCACCCTGCCATGGGCCCGTCGGGTGTTTTCCGTGCGTGTTGCGACACTGCCAAGCCAACCACAACTAGAGCCCCTCAGCAGGCACCAGGGGACGAGCTGCCTCGACCCATTATCGGCCACATCGAAACGGCGGATGGGCTGTCTCGCCCCGCCTTCAGCCTGTCAGGGGCTCTGCGTGCGTGCTACAGTCCAATGGCGCTGGCTGCCGCTGGACTCCCTCGGTAGGCGGTAGCACGCAGGCTGTCTTGTGCAGCCGTCGGCCGCATCGCAGTGGAGCTGGTAGCCACAAGCCTGCCTCATCGGGCAGCAGCGCGAGGGCAGTCTCATCCTGCTGTTGACCCGTTGAGGGCACAGCATACGTGCCATGTCACAATTGTGCTAGTCGCAACTAGAGTCCCCCAACGGATGGCTGCGCAAGCGCTGCCTAGCCTAGCCATGGACCTGTCGGGAGCGCTGCGTGTGCGTTGCAACGCTGCCGAGCTGGCCGCCACTAGAGCCCCTTGGCCGGCAGCAGCGAATGGGCTGCTCGCCCCCCCGTCAGCCACATCACAGTGGAGCTGGTGGCCATGGGAGTCCCTTGGCCGGTGGCAGTCTGCTGGCTGTCTCGCCCAGCCGTCAGCCTGTCGGGGGCTCTGCGTGAGTGCTGCAACGCTATGGCGCAGGCCCTAGCTGGACTCCCCGGGCACCAAAGTCCCTCGGCAGGCCGCAGTGCGGGGCTGTCTCACCCTGCCGTCAGCTGCATTTTGATGGAGCTGGCAGCCATGAGAGTCCCCAGGCGGGCGGCAGCAAGCTGGATGTCTCGCCCCACCGTTGGCCCGTTGGGGAGGCTGCGCACTTGCTGCAGTGCAATTGAGCGGCCCCTTGAGGGCACAATGTGAGTGCCGTGTCACAATTCCGCTGGCCGCAACTGGTGTCCCTCAACGAACAGCCGCGTGGGGGCTGCCTTGCCACGCCATGGACCCATGGGGGGCACTGTGTGTAACAACGCTGCCGAGCTGGGTGCAACTAGACCCCCTTGGCGGGCAGCAGCGGTTTGGCTACCTCGCCCCACTGTGGGGCACATTGCAATGGAGCTGGAAGCCACAGGAGTCCCTTAGCCAGCGGCAGAGCGTGGACCGTCTCACCCAGCAGTTGGCCAGTCGGGGGCTCTGCGTGCGTGCCACGATGCAATGGTAGAGGCGGTCGAGCCCAGCTGTCTGCTCATCCGGGGCTCTACATGTGTGCTGCAATGCAATGGTGCAGGCCGTCTCACCCAGCAGTTGGGCCGTCGGCGGCTCTACGTGTGTGCCGCAAAGCAATGGCACTGGCCGTCTCACCCAGCCTACAAACAATTGTTTGCCCGATGAACTATGTCTGTCCTCTGGGAGATTTGATTGCGTGGGTTATCTTCAATGTTGAAAAAACCAGACTTGACTAATATTTTTAGCCAGAAATTCTGGGAACCAATTAACAAACTGTTCCGCTGCAGCCTCAAAACAATGTCATATATTAAATACATGAATTTATGTGTTTCAAAAATAGAGGGTGTCCCAGTCCCAGTGTTGTCAAAGGTGTGTCTAAGGTGCCCAGCGCCACGGGATTGCCCTTTGGCCCCAAAGTGATGCGCCTTGTGCTAGGTGCTGCCAAGCCATGCTTAAGTGTGCTTTTTGCGAGAGTAGATGGGTGCAAGAAAGGCACTCCTAAGACAAATCCTTCTTCTATTTATGTATTTTTAATTTTTTTTTTTACAAGACAAGAGTCCTACTTTAAAACAAACACAAAGACACAAAGCACAGATTTGCTACCTTAAAATAAACACATATCAAACGTTGACAAGTACCTTGAAGAAGACAAAAGGAGATGGATGAATCCAAACAATATGCTTTCTCATTTTCTCTCTCTCTCTTTATCCACAAAGAGAAAAAGAAAAACAGGAGTTTTTGTTGTTTAGAAACCTAAGGAATTGGAAGAAAAGAAAAGAAAAGAATTTATCGTGAAATCACAAAGCATTCGATTTTTGTATTAAAAAAATAAAGGAAAAATAAGTACTTTAGTATCAAAAGGTAGCATACATGTTACCAAATTCAACATCATTACCATACAAATCAATAATGTCTTCAAATCCTAATAACTTAACGTTTAAAGTATTAATCAATGTGTGTCTAAGTGAAAATATGTTAGCAACAACATTTTTCTTGATTATATTGAATCACCAAGAAAAAGTTTCAATAAAGTCAATTTATTTTTCATGTATCTTATTCAACTAGTCGTATTTTAAAGACTCATAATCAATATGAATTACAAACTCTTTAGGCCAAAGGTAATATTGTCATGTTTTTAAAGTCCTAATAAGTATATACATTTCTTTATCATAAGTTATATAATTCAATGTTGATGTATTCAATTTATCATTAAAGAATGCAATAAGTTGTTTCTCTTATACAAGAACTTTCCTAAGCACAATGCCTGATGCATCACATTTAATTTCAAATGTTTTAGAAAAATCAAGTAAAGCAAGAAGTGGTGCATTACACAACTTTGACTTAAGCAAATCAAACACATCTTGTTGTTCCTTACCTTACTTGAAATCCAAAATTTTTTTAATCACCTCTTATAAAAGCTAGAGTTAAACTATGGATACTCTTCACTTCACTCACACCCTTAGGTGTATGTCATTTTAATATAGTCTTAAATTTTCTCTTTATCAACCTCTATGTCATGATTTGACACAACATAACCTAAGAAAATGACATGATTTATGCAAAAATCACATTTCTTTTAATTGGCATACAATTTCTCTTTTCTCAATACATCAAACGTTCAACGTGCTCTTTTAAATTCCTATTATATATACTAATATGTTATTAAAATAAACTACAACAAAATTTTCCAAGAAAGGTCTTAAAATATAGTTCATCAATCTCATAACAGTGTTAAGTACATCAATTTAAATGGTATAACTAATCATTTATACAAATCAAACTTAGTCTTGGATGCAGTTTTCCACTTATCACCTTCTATCATCCTAATTTGAAGATACCCACTCTTAAGATCGATTTTAGAGAAGTAATAAACATCGTGCAAATCATCAAGCATATCATCTAAGCATAGAAGGTTGATACTTAACTATTATTTTGTTGACAACTTTGCAATAAACACACATCTTCTAAAACCAATCTTTCTTTGGCAAAAGGTAACACTGGCATTATGCATGAGCTTCTATACACACAAGTAACACATGGCCCTTCTTCAACTCCTTAACTTGCTTCTGAAGCTCAATTATCTCCTTAAGATCACTTATATATGTGCTAGCTTATTGGAAATGAGAGCACTAAGAATAAGATCAATATGATGTTCAATCCCTTTCTTTAGTGGTAAGCCAACTAGGATCTTCTCATGAAATGCATCACTATAATCTTGCAATAAAGATAAAATGGTATTAGACAAAGAAGAATCAAAGTTAGTGTTAGAAAAATAAGAATCCTTATAATGGATAAAGATCATTTGCTGTTTAGCTTGGAAGGCAACTCAAACATCTGCTCCTTTAATATACACACTAACTTCTTTTCTTGCATCTTCACTATTTTGAACTTGACCACTCTTAACCATTTTCATCCTATCATTTTCACTCCTTTATATCTAACCACTCTTGTGTTTATCACTCTCAAGCATTCTCACATTGTTTTTCTCTCCTTCACTTTCTTTTCTTTTTATCCTTTCTTTCTTTTCACTCTTTTTGCTTGCTTTTATAAAATCTCACGTGGTCTTCATACACTTATTTTGGTGGCAATGGAACAAGTATGGATGATTTTTCATCCATGGTAAAAGAATAATGATTCTTGCAACCATTATGCAAAACTCTTTTATCAAATTGCCAAGGATGGCCTAATAACAAATGCCTTTATGTGTATAGGTACAACATCACAAAACACCTCATCCTTAATGGAAAATGGAACCATAATCTATTTGGTCACTCTCACTGCTCCACTATGTTGAGCCCATCTTTGATAACTAATATTGGATTTGTTGTCAATAACATCTCACATATTTGTCCTTCTTGATTTGATGTTGTAAGTGTCATTGAAATGTGTTTGCTACAGTTACAAAGTGTTGGCAGCTAATTCATTCAAGGGTTAAGGAAGACGGTGTTGGTGGAATGTGATGAGAATAAGGAGAAAAAGTAGGGCTGAAATCAGGATGCTGCCAGTCCCACCTTATGTTGCTAAAAATGACAAGTTGATTCAAATTACTAGTGGTGTTTTGGTTGTAAAGAAAGCATTAGTTGCTATAATTGGTTATCTATAAAATTCCCTTTTTGTGGTACAGATAAAATTTCTTTGACAAGACATGTGTCGTTGTTACCTCTAGGTTTTAGTAGTGGCTCTAGTAAGGTTATAAGTATCTTTTTTACCACAGTAACATCGTTGTAAAGAAGCATATAATTTCATTTACTCTTGTAAAGAAGGCATCCACCAATTCATCATTCAACATTTTTATATCTTCAAATTTGCTTATCTAAATTTGTAGCTTGGCTTCCTTCATAACCTTGTCACCTTCATAAATATTTTTTAATTTGTCCCAAATTTGTTTGGCTATGTTGCACCCCATCACTTTGGTGAACTCTTTGTTTGACAAAGAGACATATAAAACATTTCTAGCCTTTCCATCATACTTTAAATTCTTCTTATCAATAGGCATCATAGCAGCACCTTTAGCAATAGCAAATTCAAACACATCCAAACCAAGTAACAGTAGATATGAGAGCATTCTATTCTTCTATAATTGATAATTTTATGCATCAAAAATATGGAAATGCCTTTGTTGTTAACACTATTTATGCTCTTTATGATAATAACTAGTAGTTGATATAAAGATTCATAGCAGCAACAAAACTTTTAGATCTAAACGGAATGAATTGATAAGGACCTTCTTGTGTCTCACATTGAGAGGGGGAGGGGGTGAATCAATGTGAGATGTTTACTTATTACGAATCTATCTAGATTAAACCTATGCAACTTGAGAAAGTCTATGATCCATTTTTATCTCCCTTTTTTTTTTATGTGAGAATGGTCATAAGGATATCAAACAAGCACAAGAACTCGAGAACACATAAGCTTTGATAGCTTCAACCTGTTGTGGAAGTACCACTTGCATTTTTAATTGGCAAATAGGAACACTTGAGAATTTGAATGAATGAATCTAATGCCTTTCCCAAGATAAATCTTAGCCTCATTAAAACAGCAAAGCCTTGTATTAAGAACCATGGTTGCTACTTTAACATGTTGTTACTGGAGTTGTTGTGGCTGGCTTTGTTAAGATTACATCTAAGCAGCCATTCCTACCAATACTATCTTCCTTAACCATTAAATGAATCAGCTGCCAATACTTTGTAAATGCAACAAACACATTTCAAAGGCACTTATAACATCAAATCAACAAGGACACATATATGAGATGCTATTGACAACAAATCCAACATTAGTTATCAAAGATAGACTTAACACTAGGAAGAGAACCATGTACCTTAGGGAGAATGGTGACTATGAGTCTGGTAGTGAAGCTAAAGATAAGGACTAAATGCCATCACTAAAGGATGCTAGTGATGTTGATGAGGGTTAGAGTATCCAGAGTATGGTGGAAGGCTTTTAATAACAAGGAGATCCCTTAGTATATAAGTTACGGAGGATGATGTTAAGATGCAATGGGAAAATATTTTCCATACTAAGTGTTTAGTTTGGGATAGACTTTGTTGCTTGATTATAAATAGTGGTAGTTGCACTAATGTAGCTAATATAATGTTGGAGAAGAAATTAAACTTGGCTACAACTAGATACCTTAAGCCATATAAATTGTAGTGGTTAAATGACAGTGGGGAGGTGAGAGTGACTAAGCAAGTGATTGTTCTATTTAGTATTAGTAGGTATAAGAATGAGGTTACTTGTGATGTTGTACCTATATAGGGTGGGCATTTGCTATTAGGATGGTTGTGGCAATTTGATAGGAGGGTAGCATATGATGGGTACAAAAATAAGTATATATTCACAATGGAGGGAAACCCATTACACTTACACCACTAACTCTTAAATAGGTTTATGAAGATCAATTGAGACTTTTTTGAAAATGAATGACAGAAGAGAAATGAAAAGAAAGAGAGGAGAGAGAAAAAAGAGATAGAGAGAGAGAGACAGAAAAAAAGGTGAGAGTAAGCACTTGAGAGTGTTAATCACAAGAGTGGTGAGGCACCAAATAAAATTGAGAAACAGTAAGTGAGTGTGTATGCCAAAGGAGCTAATGTCAAAATTGCCTTCCAAGTTAGGCAACAAATGTATTTGATCCTTTATAAAGATTCCTACCTTGCTAACACTAATAGTACTTCTTGTGTTCTTAGTGTTATTTCTTCTTTGTTGTAGGAGTTTGATAATATATTCCCTGAGGATGTACCAGATGGATTGCCACTATAAAGGGTAAGCATTGTATTGACCTAGTACTTAGAGCAGCTATTCCTAACAAGCCAACATATCAAAGTAACTTGGAGGAGATAAAAGAACTTCAAAGGCAAGTTAAGAAATTGATGAAAAAAGGGTATATATGAGAGAGCGTGAATCCATATGCAGTGGCTGTGTTGCTAGTGCCAAAGAAAATGGGTCTTGGAAAATGTGTGTTGACTATCAAGCCATTAATGAAATTATAGTTAAGCATTGACACCTTATACCTAAACTTGATGACATGCTTGATGAATTGCATGGTGCATACTTCTTTTCAAAAATTAGAATTAGGGTTGGTGATAAATGGAAAATTGCATTCAAAACTAAGCATGGTTTGTATAAGTGATTAGTTATGCCATTTTGATTAAGTAATGCATCTAGCATGTTTGTGAGATGAATGAATCATGTTTTAAGACCTTTCCTAAGGAAATTCTAGATGGTTTATTTTGATGATATTTTAGTATACAATTGTTCTTTAAAGTCTTATGTTGAACACTTGTATTGTATGCTAAATATGTTGAGGAAAGAAACATTGTATGCTAACTTAAAGAAATGTACCTTTTGTGTTGATCATGTCATTTTCTTAGGGTACGTTGTGGCTCCTAATGGCATTGAGGTTGATATTGAGAAGGTTAAGGCTATCCAAGAATGGCTGATACCAAAATGTGTAGGTGAGGTGAGGGGTTTTCACGATTTAGCTAGTTTTTATAGGAGGTTTATTAGGGATTTTAACACTATAGCTGCACCATTGATAGAGGTCATTAAGAAAAGTGTAGGGTTTAAATGGGGTGATGAACATTAAGTTGCATTTGAATTGTTAAAATCTAAATTGTGTAATGCACCACTTCTTGCTTTGCCTAATTTTTCTAAAACTTTTGAAATTGAATGTTATGTATTGGGCATTAGGGTGAGGGGCATACTTATGCAAGATAAATGTCTTATAGCATTCTTTAATGAAAAGTTAAGTGGGGCTGCATTAAATATCTAACTTATGATAAGGAATTATATGCATTTGTTAGAACTTTAGAAACTTGGTAGCATTACCTTTGGCCTAAGGAATTTGTAATCCATACTAATTAGGAGTCACTAAAACATTTGAAGGGTTAAGGTAAATTAAATAGAAGACATGCAAAGTGGATGGAATTCATAAAAATGTTTCCTTATATGATTCAATACAAGGCGGGTAAGGAAAATATAGTTGTTGATGCATTTTCTCGTAGCTACACTTTAATTAGCACCTTCAACACTAGATTATTAGGTTTTAAGCACATCATTAACCTATATGCTACATGTTAAGCCCATTTTAATGGCTAATATTCGATTAATTGTCAATAGCATCTCACATTGTTGCTTGTGTTAATTTGATGTTTTGAATGTTGTTAAGATGCATAGAAGTTGTTGGTTAAAATTGTTAATGGTAGGTCAATTAAAGTCAATAAGTCAATATTGACTATTAACCTTAAATTTTAGGGATCAAGGTTGACAGCAAAACATGTAGGCAGCAATAGTAGTATGTGCGGACAGCAATAGCAGAACAAAAAGGTAGGTGATGCAACATTGGTAGTAAAGGGAAAGAACCTACAACAGAGATAACCTACAGCGGAGAGAACCTATAGAGGAGAGAATGTGCAACAAAGATAACCTGTAGCAGAGATAACCTATAGAGAAGAGATCGACAAAGCTTGAGTAAAGATTGGCAGTGAGGAAAAAGAAGATCCGTTTTCTGCAATTGTAACTTGTGCACATTGACTGATCTTTCTCAAGAAAATTTTTTTATAAACTCTTTATGTATTTCTTGAAAAAGGGTGAGATACCCTTGAAGTGATTAAGAGATCAGTCCGTTGAGTGATCGGGAGATCATCTCATTTAGTGATTGGGATATCAAACCTTTGAATGATTGGGAGATCATTGTAAGTGGTAAAGGAGTGATCATTCCATGAAATTAATTGTATCACTTGATAACAAGAGTGGATTATATGACTTAAGAGTGATTCTATCACACTGTAGACATAGCTCACATATTATGGGTGAACCATGTAAAGATTTCCCCTTTATTCATCAAGTTATTCCTTTTTTTGGTCAATATATACTCTCTTTGGATTTATGGAAAAGTATCTCCCCTTTTGACAACAAATCCAAAGAATGATAGAAGAGGAAAAGGGAAGGGGTTAGAGGTATACCTTAACATCTAAGGTTTGGCTGAACACATAGCCTTAACTTTTGAAACATCTCTCTTGACAGAGGTTTGGTATATATATCAGCAACTTGCTTTGCGATAGGCACATACTCTAGCTTTACTTCATTTTTCTCCACTTTTGTTTGTTTTTAATGAAGTGATACTTGATTTCATTATGTTTAGTTTTGGAGTGTTGGATAAGATTCTTTGACAAATTAATGGCACTTTGGTTGTTACAATCAATCAATAATGCCAGTTGCATATCCACCTTTATATCTTTCAGCTGTTGTTTCATTCATAATAGTTGAGTATAAGCTTGAGTAGCCGCTACATATTCAGCCTTTGTATTCTTGTTTTGCCATGAAACATATCTACTGCCCAAATAAAATGCACCACTTAAAGTTGACCTTTTGTCATCATAATTTCCAGCCAATCAATATTTGTATACCCATACAAATTAAGTTGTCCACTTCTATCTTAAAGCAGCCCATAATTTGTTATGCCCTTCACATACCTCAAAATTCTCTTAATAGCCATGAGATGAGATTTCTTAGGCGTACTTTGAAATCTAGCATAAAGTATTATAGCAAAAATAAGATTAGGCACAGTAAGCTTTCAATCAACTTTCTGTATCGCTTATGATTAACCATATTGCCTTCTTTATCATTGCTTAACTTTGTTCTAACTATGATGGTAGTGCTTACTTCTTCAAAGTTCTCCATCCTAAACTTTTTTAAGAGCTTATAAGTGTTATTCTTATAGCCTTGTATGGGTTGTAATTATTGTTAACTAGGTTTAAGTGTGCAAGAAAGTAAAGCCACATAGAAGGTCAAGAAGGTAAAAGCCACATAGAGGGGAAAGAACATAAAAGCCACATGGAGGGGCAAGACAATAAATTCGCCGTAAGAAAGCCCTATTAGGATTTCATGGAAGAGAGTATATAAAGACCTTTGAAGACAAAATTAGGATAAGGCCAATGCAATTGAATATACGGCAAAACACAAAAGTGTGTGGACAGCCAAATAGAGAAAACAGAAAAATACAACACACGGTTAAAGTAAACCGACAATGAGAGAAAAGCAAAATAGGGGATGGCAAAATAAAAATCAAAGCAGCACCGTAGCCATCGTGAACAGTAGCATCAAGTGAAAAAAATTGGGGGCTAAATGAAGAACAACTGTCAAGAGAGAGAGAGAGACACTCGATGGCCGGGCTAAACGAAGAGAGAGATTGTAGGCCAAAACATAAGAGAGAGAATACACAGCCGTTGGAAGAGAGAAAAACCCGATGGCCAGACAAGAGGAGTCGATGGGAAGGAGGAAAAAAGAAACTCGACAACAAAATAGAGGTGAATGGCCAAAGAAGAGTAAACAGCTGGACGTTAAGAGAGAAATCCAGTGGGACAGCGAGAGAGAGACAGACGAAGAGAGAGACACCACCAAAAGAGCAGACATCTGATCTACAACGACGTGAGACAAACGAACGACAAAACAAGGAGAGAACTATGAAATGATGAAGTGAAACTCACCACCGGCAAAAGGAGAGAGAAACTCGACGGTCGATGAATAGTAACCAGCATTAAAGGGAGAAAATCTGATACGGTCAAAGGAGGTGTGAAACGGACAAGTGAGGGCAAGTCATGGAATAGTAAATCTATGAGACAAGAAGACAGGGGAGATAGTAAGACGGTGAAAACAGGAGTTGTGTTAAACAACGTAGAGAAGAAATTCGGTGAAGCATGTAAAGAACTCAATGTATTTCCAGATTTCTTCAAGAGTGGTTAAAGAGCGTTGCAATGAACTTCTAAGCAGCAGTGGAGTAGCCTTTCAATTCAATAAAGGCAAGACAAGTTAAAAGAAGGGTAGATACAGTAAGTGACACTCTTTGTATTATACTTACTTAGTAAGTACAATATTGAAAGGAGTAAAGAAATAAGACATCCATTGTAACTGGAATTCTTGAGTATAGTGGATAGTCTCGGTAAGGGAGAGTCCCTACCATCGTGGATGTCACATTGACAGAACCACGTAAATCTCGTATGTCCTTAATTTGCTTTACATTTTGTTTTTTGAATTAAGTTGTGAACAAAGCTCAAGTATCAACCAACACATAACCTAACGAAGACCTAAACAAGAACATCCGAATTGTCTATTAGGCAAGGTGCCTAAAAGGTGACTTTAGGGACTATTGTGATTAGTAGGTAGCAATAGATCTACCTTAGTCGAGTCTAAGAAAGAGTTTGCTTTTAAGAAGAAGTTGAAGTTGTTCTCTTACCTGTGAATTACAAATTGTGGTGATATTGATTCACCCCCTCTTAGTATCACAAACTTCAATTGGTATTAGAGCACTGGTTTACCAATTTGAAACTTAACAGCTTGGTGTACTAGTTTGAAGAAATCTAGAAGTTTGACTTGTTCAGCATCCTCGGAAATGGAAGCCGGTACCAGCGCTAGCACCACTTATAGTAAGAAGGTTCCAATCTTCAATAGAACCAACTACCATATGTGGAGAGCAAGAATGCAAGTGGTATTTTCAACCATGGGCATGAATGTGGTGAAATGTGTACGAGAGGGTTTTGTGGCTTCAGAAGAAAGTAAAGACCCAATCCTAGAGGAGTTAAGGCAATTTGAGATAAATGGGAAGGCCTCAAATGTCATCATGTCAACATTGATGATGCTGAGTATGCTAAAGTTATGAACTACAAATCTACCAAAGAGATATGGGACAGATTGCAAAAAGTCTATGAAGGTGATGGCACAGAATCAAGGAAGTTAAATTTCAAGTGTTCAAGGAGAGATATGAATCTCTCAGAATGCAGAAGAATGAGACAGTTCAAGAGTTCTTCACCAGGGTTATTGATACTGTAAATGACCTTAGAAGTCATCGGAAGAACAAGAAGGACTCATCTATTGTGAAGAAAATTTTGAGAATTCTGCCTGAGAGGTTTGCCTCAAAGGTAACAGCCATAGAGGAGAGTAGAGATCTTAATTCTATGTCTCTGCATGATCTCCAATGCAATCTCATTGCATATGAGATGAGAATATAGTCAACTGGAGCTCCTCAACGTCAAAGGTATTAAAGGAGGCAGCTTTCAAAGCTACGAAGCACTTGAAGATAAAAGAAGAGGAAGAATCATCAAGTAGGAATGATGATGATGAGGAAGAAAAAAGGTGAAATGTTGGAATACTTCACAAGGAAGTTTAAAAAGGGGTCTAAGAATGGAAAAGGACAGTTGTCCTTGAGATGTTATTATTGTGGGCGGACTAGACATGTTGCTTCTCAGTGCAAAGTGAAACTTGATGATAGAGATGAGGATGGTGATGATGAGTTGAATTCAAAATGGAGAAGACCATCATTCAAATCAAAGAAGTCCAGCAAGAAGACTAACAACCCATAAAAGAAAAAGAGAGGCTAATTCAAGAGTTACGTGAGTCAGATAAAAGAAGCTGATAAGGAGGAAGATGAAGACTCATCAGATGAGTATGCCATTATGGCATCAACTCAAGGTGGTAGTTCAACCTCTAAAGAAGAAGAGGAGGTTGATGAAGAAGAACCAGATCTTGAAGCTAAGTTAGAAGTAGCTTCAAAGGAGATAATCAGAAGGAGCAGAACCATAAGAAGGTTAGAGGCCCATATAAAACAAGTTGAAGCAAATTCTGAGGAAGCTGAAAATCAAAGGATGAAATAAGGGTTAAGCATATTGACTTAAAGAGAAGATTTGAGGAATAGATCAAAATATGTGAAGACCTTATAGTAGAGCTTGGCTCAAGGGCTTCAAAAATTGAAGAAATGGAGAAAGAGTTGCTAAGACTTCAGCAACAACTCAAAAGTAGCAAAGAGAACTTGTAGAAGTTTGAAATGATAGGAAAAACAAGTTCTACATAAGGAGAGAAGAATGTAGCGAAAGTGTAGCAATCTGAGGCTGTATTGGCTAAAGAAAATAAGAATGTGCCACAGAAGTTGAAAGAGAAGGTTGTGACTCAGAAGAAGATAGTTGAGTATAAAGAAGATCTGAAGAAGCAACCTAGGGTGGCAAACAAGAAGGAAGAAAAGAAGGTCAGCTAGCAAAGGGCTACGGTTGAACAGAAGAAGGAGAAGAAGGTGACTGAAATGAAAGTCACACAAGTAAAGAAGCCAGCTACTTTACCTACACAGCAAGTGATGAACAGAAGAAGACAAGCTGTGATTAGATCCAAAAAGAGGTAGTTTCAAGGTCATTGCCTGTATTATGGAGTTTAGGGTCATAAGGTGAATAACTATTAGTGGAGAAGGCCAGTATATGTCTCTAATTTGAGAAGATACGATGCTGCATATAGGAGGAGACAATACAAAATTCAATGGAGAACACTTGTTGTGAGTTCTTGCACATACTGTAAAAAGCAAGGACACATTGACAAGGAGTGTTAGTAGAAGTCCAAACCAATGGCTTCAAAGAATAAGTTTGTTGTATTGGCAGACTTGAAGCAATGTGAAAGGTGTGGACAGGATGGCCATAATGCCAAGAGATGCATGACACTTCTCCCTGAGCAAGAGAAGGCACTCAATGGCATAGTGAAAACAAGCGGTGTAGTCAAAGCTGAGAAAAAGGAGAAAGCTATCTTCTAATCAGTTCAAAAGAAGAAATATAAAGCTAAATGGGAGATGGATAATATAGCTGAAATTACACTCAAAGTTGACTAAAAGGATAAGTAGTGGATCCTTGACAGTGGATGTAGTTCACACATGATGGGAGACAAGAGTAAATTGTCAAAGCTAAACAAGTCAAGAGAAGGTAGAGTCAAGTTTGGTAATGATGATTCACTCAACATCAATGGTTAGGGGTCAGTAAACATTGGAAAAGGAAAGTTGAAAGATGTTTTGCACGTTGAAGGATTCAGATATAATCTTGCATCTGTCAACAAACTATGCAATGAAGACCATAAGGTAATATTCACAAAAATAGGTTGCTAGGTAAAGAGTAAAGAAGGCAATACTGTTGTAGCTGGGAAGAGAACAGCTGGAAATTTGTATGTGATTGATGAAGAAAGTGATCCTCTTGCAACTAAGACTATGCAAGAAAGAAAGCCAAAGAAAACGTGGATAAGTGCTTATCAAGAAAATTAGATCATAGGTGACCCATCAGTAGGAGTTACAACAAGAAGAAGAATTGTGGGAGCTATTGCATTACTCTCATAAGTTAAACCTAAATCTGTTGTAGAGGCTACACAAGATCTAACTAAATTTTTGTCCACAGAGCTATTTGAAAAGAACAAAATGAGTTTGTCTGTGCGAATGCCTCCTCAAGCCTGAAAATCAGGTCAATCCTCGATCACTACTTTGCGAGAGAACAACAGAATAGGGGGACAAAAAATAAAAATCGTAGTGGCACAATAGCCATCGTGAACAGTAGCATTGAGTGAAAGAGAATTAGGGCTAAATGAAGAACAACTGCCGAGAGAGAGAGACACAGTTGATGGCCGAGTGAAACGAAGAGAGAGATCGTCGGCCAAAACACAAGATAGAGAAAACATAGCTGTTGGAAGAGAGAGAAACCCAACGGCCAGACAAGAGGAGTCAATGGGAAGGAGAGAAAAAGAAACTCGATGGCTAAACTAGAGGAGTCGATGAGAAGGAGAGAAAAAGAAACCCAACGACCGAATAGAGTTGAACGGCCAAAGAAGAGTAAACGACTGGACGGTAAGAGAGAGAAATCTGGTGGGACAGCAAGAGAGAGACGGATGAAGAGGGAGACACCACCAGAAAAGTAGACAGTAGATCTACGATGGCGTGAGACAAACAAATGACAAGGCAAGGAGAGAACCATGAAATGTATGAAAAGAAACTCACCACTGGTAAGAGAGAGAAACCCGACGGCTGATGAATAGTGACCAGTAGTAAAGGGAGAAAATCTAATACGGCCAAAGGAGGTGTGAAATGGACAGGTGAGGGCAGGACAATAAATCTGTGAGACAAGATGACAGGGAAGACAATGAGACGGTGAAAGCAGGAGTTGTGTGAAACAACGTAGAGAAGAAATTTGGCGAAGCATGTAAAGAACTCAACGTATTTCCAAATTTCTTTAAGAGAGGTTAGAGAGCATTGCAGTGAACTTCTAAGTGGTAGTGGAGCAGCCTTTCAATTCAACAGAGGCAAGACAAATTAGAAGAAGGGTAGACACAGTAAGTAACACTCTTTGTATTGTACTTGCTTAATAATTGTAATATTGAAAGGAGCAGAGAATTAAGACATCCATTGTAACTAGAATTCTTAAGTATAGTGGATAGTCTCGATAAGGGAGAGTCCCTACCACCGTGGATGTACGTTACGTTGACGGAACTACATAAATCTCGTGTGTCCTTTATTTGCTTTACGTTTTGTGTTTTGAATTGAGTTGTGAATGCAGTTAAAGTATCAGCCAACCCATAACCTAACGAAGACCTAAACAAGAACGTCCAAATTATCTATTAGGCAAGGTGTCTAAAAGGTGACTTTGGGGACTATTGTGATTAGTAGATAGCAATAGATCTACCTTAGTCAAGTCTGAGAAAGAGTTTGCTTTTAAGAAGTGAAGTTGTTCACTTACCTACGAATTATGAATTGTGGTGATACTGATTCACCCCCCCTCTTAGTATCACAAACTAATAGATCTTAAGGAGAAGTCAGGAACTTCAATAAGCATACTTTTCTTGGGAAAGATAAATGCTAGCCTTGCTTTGCAAAAATTGTAACCCTAAGAAGAATTTTAACTCATTTAGCATTGACATCTCAAACTTCTTTGTCATTTGGTCAACAAAAGTAGTGCAAAGGGCATCCTTTTTTGTAGCAAAAATTATGTCATCAACATAAACCATAACAATTAATTGGCCCTATTTATCTTCCTTTAGATAAAAGTTGCCATCCACATTCCTTTTTCTAAATTTCATATCTTTAAGGCATGAATCTAACTTGGAATACCATACTCTTGGATCTTGATTTAAGTCGTATAGAGCCTTGTTCAATTTACACACACTTGAACCATCATGATCAAGTATAAAACCATCAGGTTGTTTGATAAATACCTCTTCTTTAAGCTCTCCATTCAGAAATGCAAGCTTCACATCCATCTAATAAACTTTGTAGTTTCTTTGAGTAACAATGGCCATGAATTGCATTAAGCATGGCTACAGGAGCAAAGGTCTCTTCAAAGTCAAAACCTTCTACTTGTAATAACCTTTACAGATAATTCTTACCTTATTTCTTACCACCTCACATTTTTCATTGAGCTTATTTCTGAAAACCCATTTGGTTATAATGATGTTTTTCCCTTTAGCTTAAAGTACTAAATACCAAATGTTGTTCTTTTCAATTCGATCAAGCTCTTTATTCATAGCACACACCCATTCTTTGTGCTTTAATGCTTCTTCCACTAACTTGGGTTCAACCTTAGAAATCAATAAGTTTTGTTCACCACCTCTTAGTCTTCTCCTAGTTTACACAAAGTCCTTTTTACTGCTAATAATTTTCTTAGCCTTAACTTGAGCTCTGACTCTTCTATGAGTTTAGGAATGCCTTGATTCTACTTCTTCATCACTTGTAACTTAAGAATCAATGTCTTCCTCAAGCTGAATGCCCTCTGATTCATCACTTTTAGATTATTTTTTGTTGTTATACATGAAATCTTCAGCTTCCTCTTGCTGTGATTGCATTGTAGAACCATCGTCAATCACTCTAACTTTAAAGTTGTATACCATTTTTAGCAACCTTTTGTTGTAACATTTGAAGCCTCTTCCATTTGATGCATAGCCCAAGAATATGCCTTCATCAGCCTTCTCAACAAATTTATCGAGATGCTTGCCTTTGATTTTAATGAGGCATGGGCTTCTAATACTTTAAAATGTTTTACATTTAGCTTTTTTCCATTCCACAACTCATAGGGTGTCTTCTTTATATGTGGTCTCATTAGACATTTGTTTTGAATCTGAGTTGCAGTGGTGATAGCTTGTCTCCAGTAGCCATGTGATGTACTATGCTCAACCAATATGGTTCTTGCCATATCCACTAAGCTTCTATTCTTCCTTTTGGCCACTCCATTTTGTTGGGGTGTGTAGGCACTAGCATATTCATGCTTCACTCCATGATTTTCTAAATAATCTTCAAATTCATTACATGTGTATTCTATCCCATTGTCAATCTTAAGCCTTTTTATTTTTCCCTTTGACTAATTTTAGCTAACCTTTTGTAACTCTGGAAATTATTGAGAGCCTTTCACTTATGTTTTAAGAATATAATACAAGTCATTCTTGTAAAAATCATCAATGAATGAGATAAAGTACTTATTGCCCTTTGTTGATCTTTGTCTCATAGGCCCACAAAGATCTGAATGAATGAGCTCTAATGGCTTTATTTGAATTTCCATATTTTTATAAGGAGCATTCACCATCATTCCTTTGACACGTGTTACAAATTGCATCTCTTTCTCTTCTCAACTTGGGTGCATCTCTCACAGCTTCATTTTTGGACAACTTGTTCAACCCCTTTTGTCCAAGATGTCCCAATCTTTTATGTTATATCGAGTTTTCATCTTTAGTGCTCATGTACCATATGTTTTTGTTTATGGAAACTGTCACCTTTAGTAAGAACAGCACAATCACTTAATCTCTTTATTGTACAGCCACTTTTGTTGAAAGTAACTTCATGTTCATCATTATAGAGTTGGATAACATTGATGAGATTGTGTTTTAGTCCTCAACATAAAGCACTTTCTTTGATTTCAACTTTTTTGCACCAATTTTAGCAGCACCACACCTTTAATCTTTAAGGCACCATCATTGTCAATGTGTGAAGAGTAGGCAATGTCTAGGATCTATAACTTTTCTTTCTTGGAAGCTGATAAGGCTACTTCCATAACCATAGTCATTTCTCTTCCTCTTCTTCTTCTTTGGCCAAATTTAGGAGCATGTATAGGTGTTCTTCTTTGTACTCCTTGATTAGGCAGCAATGTCAAGCAATCTTTAGTAGTGTGTCCAGCCTTTTCACATCTTCCATAGATTTCTCCCAACAAATCAAATCTGTTTCTTAGTGGAATATGACTTCTTTTCACCTATGACTCTTTTTTCTTGATAGAGTCTCCCCTTAGATGCCTCACTTTCCTCTTCATTATAGACTTATTACTTTAGCACACATTAGCTTGTGCCCATACTTACCACAGCTCTAGCAAAATCCTTTAAATCTGGATTTTCTTCTTTCACTAAGCTTATGTCTCCTATCTTTAGCAATTGTTATGGCAGCCTTCTTTTCATCTTTGACAACTAGTCTCATTTGGATGAGAGTTTTCACCACATCTCGCCTAACTCATTTTATCTTGGGTTGGTTTCTCTTCTGCATAACATCATTGTGCTTGCTTTTAGGCACAAACACAATTTTCTTCTTCTCTACTACCTTCTCATTTGGCTTTTCAATATAGCCAAGTCCTTTCTTTACCATGGAATGAGGTCTTCATCTCTTTAGACACTCATCCAATTTTATGGTAGCATCCTTTTTCATTGCATTTGCTAAAGATGACTCTTCTATCACTTCCATCGCATGCATAAAGCTTTCTTCATGCTTCTTTAGTTTAGACTCAACCTTATGGAGCTTGGCTTGCAAAATCAGCACCTCTTGCTCTTGTGCAATTACCTTAGCACCAATATCTTCATGTATCTTGGCTTACTCTACCTTAAGTACAATCAGCTCCTTAATTCTCTTCAAGTACTCCTTCTCTTTTGCTTCAAACTCCTTTTATTCCACTTAGAGATTAGATTTATCAACAACAGAATTTTCATATAACTTCTCAAGATGCTTTACCTCCTTTTCTAGCTTGCTATTTTTATCAAACAAGCTTTTAACTCATTCTCAAGTTGTTGCACCAACATATCCTCTTCCTTTTTAATTGATTCCTCATCACTTGAAAATTCTTTATCATCATCAACTTAAGCAATTAGCACATCCTTCAAAACATCATCATCAACTTCTTCTTTAGAATCTTTCTTAACCAGCTTGCTCAAAAAATTTCTCTTTTTGGATTTGAAGAGTTGTTTTTTCCCTTTGGCATTTGAATTTCCAGCTTTAGAATAGCTATATTGCTTTATTCTTATGGTCTTTTGGTTTATAGAACGTCCACTCTTATGGTCTGCTGCACGTCCTCTCTTCTAGTTTGCAGCATGCCCTCTTTTCTGGTCTGCAAAATGTCCTCTCTTCTAGTCTACGACACATCCTCTCTTCTGGTCTGCAGCATATAACCTCTTATTATTTTCTCTTATGGTCTGTAGCACACAACCTCTTGCCATTCTCTCTCTATAGTGCCCTTTACCTATTCTTTTTGGTGGCTGCTCTTTGTCATTTTGCTCCTTTTCTTTATTATGTTTCTATAGCACACACCTCATTTGACAACTGCATGGATATATTTATAAGCCTTGAGTTTAAGGTTGTTCTATTAACATTAGTCAACATCGATTCCTAATAGCTGCCCTACAATCAACGATCAACATTGATTCTTAAGGGTTGCCCTACAATCAACGATCAACATTGATTCCTAAAATTTAGGGCTAATAGTCAGCATTGATTCTTAAAATTTAGGGTTAATGGTCAATATTGACTAATTAAATTTAGGTTTGACCAACAATCTCTCTATATCTCAAGCTCCTTTTCTTTGTTCACAATGATTTTGGGAATCTCCTTAATGAATACAAATTGCACCTATAGGCAGGCCACAACCTGTATTGTTGGATCTTGAGCAATTTTCTTTGCTTTTGCCTTAATATGTTGCTAATTAGTTGGTGTTACCAATACTTTATAAATGTAGCAAACACATCTCAAAGGAATTTATAACATTAAATCAACAAGGACAAATCGATGAGATGCTATTGACAACAAATTCAACATTAGCCATCAAAGATGAGCTCAACAATCTCCATCTTTAGATCTATTGGCAACACATTAAATCTAAAAATCAGCAACTAAGCATAATTAGTAGCTTTTGACATTCATAACTCTCCCTAAAACATATATCTCCCTTTTACATATATGGGTATGATACCAATTGGCAACAGCCTTTAAGTCCCCCATTTTTCTACTTCTACCCCTTGACAATTTCTCTCCCCTTGTTTGATTTCCCCCTATGGATTTATCAAGCTACTCCCCCTTTTGATTAGTAAGTACTCTCTTTGGATTTATGCAAAATATCTCCTCCTTTAACAACAAATCTAAAGAATAATAGAAGAGGGAAAGGAAGAAGGGTGTTAGAGGCATACCTTAGCCTCTAAGAGTTGGCTGAACACTTAAGGTTTGCCTTAAATTCTACAATATCTCTCTTGACAGAGGTTTAATGAATATATCTTCAACTTGCTTCATAGTAGGCATATATTCCAGCTTTACTTCATTTTTGGATAATTTGTTCAACCCCTTTTGTTCGAGATGTCCTAATTCCTATGCCACAATAGATTTTCATCTTTGGTGCTTATGTAGCAAGCATTTTTGCTACCGAAAACTTGGTTTAAGTTTCCATTTGTTCTTTCACCTTTAGTAAGAATAGCACCAACACTTAATCTCTTTACTGTGCAACCACTCTTATCGAAAGTAACTTCATGTCCATTATTATAAAGTTGATTAACACTAATAAGATTGTGTTTTAGCCTTTTAACATAAAGTACTTTCTTTCATTTCAGCTTTCCTGGACCAATTTCAATAACACCTTAGATCTTTAGGGCACCATCATTGCCAAATGTGACTGACTCTCCATCATATTTTACTATTTCCTACACCTTGTAGTTTACTATCATATGTGACAAGAATGGTCGTATAAATATTAAGCAAGCACAAGCACCTTAGAACACACAAAATTTTTACGTGGTTCACCCATAATGTGTGAGCCACATCCATAGTGTAATAAGATTACTCTTCGATTACACGATTCATTCTTGTTATCAAGAGATACAGTTGATGTTGTGGAAAGATTACTCCTTAACCACTTACAATGATCTCCCAATCACTAGAAGAGTTGATCTCTTAATCACTCTAAGGGTCTCCCACCCTTTTTCAAGATGTACATAAAATGTTTATGAAAAATCCTCCCTGAGAAAGATCACTCAATGTGCATAAGTTGTTATTGTAGAAAATAGATCTTCTCCTTCCTCACTATCAATTTCTCTCCTTAAGCTTTGCTGGTCTCTCCTCTATAGGTTCTCTCATTTTTTTTTTCTGTTGTTGTTACTATCTCTCCTCTGCAAGTTCTCTCTTCTACAAGTTCTCTCCTTTACAGGTTCTCTCCTCTATAGGTTCTCTTTGTTGTAGGTTCACTCTATTGCAAGTTATCTTTGTCTTACTATCATTGTTGCCTTCTCCTACATTGGCAGGTTCTCTCCTCTACTACTGGTGCTACCTCCTTTTGCCTTGGCCAGTTCTCTCCTTTGCTTCTGCAAGTTCCCTTTTTTGCTGTTGGTACTTTCCTATCTCTGTAAGTTCCTTCTTCTACCTTTGTAGGTTCCTCCTTTTGTAAGTTCTCTTCTCTGCTGTCAATTCTTTCCTATCTCTGCAGGTTCCTCCTTCTGCAAGTTCTCTCCACTGCTGCACTTTCCTTCTCTTTTGGTGCCGCTATTATTTCCTTTTGCCACTGCACTCTCTTACCATCATTCACTCTCTCTTTCTCTTTTGCTATTGTATCTATATTGAGTTTCTGCTTATTGCTATATTTTTTTCGACTCCTTTGGTAGTCATGTTTAGACCTTTCTTTGTTGTGTTGAACAACTCTCTGTTGTCTTTATGTTGCACAATTCTCTACTATCTTTATGCTGCACAACTCTCTTCCCCTTATTGTCGGTGTTGTCTCTTCTCCTTGTTACTGCTACAACCTTCTCTTTGCTGTAGCTGTTGCCTTTTCCTTGCTACTGCTGTTGCTTCCTTGTGGTTTTGTAGCACACACTCTCTTCTTGTCTACAATACGCCCTTTCTTTTGGTCTATAGCATGTCCTCTCTTCTAATCTACAACACACCCTCTTTTATGGTTTGAAAAATGTCCTCTCTTTTGGTCTGTAAACAAAAATTATTGTTCCTATTGTCTGCATGCACTGTGACTATTGTCCACATGCACTGTTCTTGCTATCTGAGCGTGTTGCTACTGTCTACTCGTGTTGCTGTTTTCTACTTGTGCTATTGTTATTCGCCTATGTTGCTATTGTCTGCTCGTCCCACTGTTGCTATTAGCTTGTACTACTGCTGTCTACGCATGCCATTGTTGCTATCCTTGCATGTTGTAGTTGTCTTCTCATGTCATTGCTACTATCCCTATGTACTATAGCTATTTTCTTGTGCTGTTGCTATCTTCTCCGTGCACTGTAGTTGTCTTCTCATGCTGCTGTTGTGATCCACACACACTGTAATTGTCATCTTGCACCATTGCTGCTATCAATGCATGTTGCAACTGTTTTCTCGCACTATTGCTACTATCCCCCACGTTGCAGTTGTCTTCACACACTGCTACTGTCTACACATTGGTTATAAGTGCACGACCCTTTTGCTGTTGCTCTACCACCTGCTAGCTACTACCTTGGTCATTTGCTAATGTCGGACCTTTTTAACGACTACTGCTTCACCTCCTATTGGTTGCTACTCTACCTCTTGCCAGCTGCTACCTTGGAGGTTTGTTAGTGTGGGTGGCTGCCTTGGTGGTTTTTGCTAATGTGGGTGGCTACCTTGGTGGTGTTTACTGCTGTGGGTGGCTAGCTACCTTGCTCTTTTTCATTCCTCCTTAGCCGGTTGCACCTTATTGCTTCTCCTTGGTCGACTTCCTTGCCTTCTTTCTTTCTCTCCTTGGTTGACTACCTTGCCCTCTTTCTTTCTATCCTTGGTGGCTACTGCACTCTCCTTAGCTGGTTACCTTGCCTTCTTTCTTTCTCTCCTTGGCCAACTGCCTCTCCTTGCCTTTAGGTTTATTGTTCTTTCTCCTTTGGTCGACTCTCTCAAAATTTTGCAGCACACCCCCTTCTTATAAGATGTATAGGGGTATCTATAAAGCCTTGAGATTAGGACTACATGATCATCAATAGTCATCATTAATTCCCACATGTTGCCCTACAATTAACGGCCAAATTTGAGTCCTAAAATTTAGGGTCAATGGTCAACATTGGCTTCCTAAAATTTAGGGTTAACAGTCATAGTCAATTTTGACCCCTAAAATTTAGTGTCATTATCAACATTGACTCCTCAAAGCCAGGGTTGACTTGTCATCACCGGTTTCTCCCAATGACCTAACTACATCTTAATGGCATTCATAACATCAAATCAACACATATAACCATGTGAAATGGTGTTGACAACAAATCCAACAATAGTCATCAAAAAAGGGCTCAACAAGCTAACTAAGAGTGTAGCACCAAAAAGAGATGCAGCTGGCCAAGACGTGACAATAGCCACAAAAGAAGGAGGCAGCCACATCAACCAAAGGAGTTATAGTAATCGGCAGCCTCACTAAAGGGAGAAGATGGCAATAATTGGCCAAACCAAAGGGAAAAGAAGAAGGCAACAACTGGCCAAACCAAAGGGAGAATAAGAAGGCATACAACAGCCATATCAAACTAGAGGAAATGTGTAACAACCACACCAAACTAAAGGAGATATGCAACAGTCACACCAAACTAGAGGAGAATATGTAGCAACTAATCAACTACCCAAGGAAGAAGTTGCAGCGAACAATCAAGGAGAGGTGTAGTAGTTGGCAAATCAATTAAGGAGAGGAGCAGTAGTTGGCAGACCAACAAAGGAGAAGGTGTAGCAACCATCCAAAGGAGAAGGTACAATAGCCACCTAAAGCAAAAGGTGCACCAGCCACCAAAGAGAGAGAAAGCAGCTTACATCATAACCAGTAATTGTAGCAGTAATCATAACTAGAAATTATAGTAGCAAGCACAATGAGAAATTGTAGCAATAAGCATAACTAGCAATTGTAGTAGCAAGTACAAACAGTAATTGTAGTAACAAGCACAACTAGTACAGCAACCAACAATAGGGAATCATAATTAACAACTTACAGAATCGACAATAAGTGAATCACAACCAGCATCTTATAAAACTGATAGTAAGGCAAGTAACACCAGTAGCAAGAGGAGAAAATTTTCCTTAACAGCAGGGCAGGTAGCACCATTAGCAGGGCAGGTAGCACCACTAGTACAAGGAGAAAACTTACTCTTACAGCACCTGTAGCAAGAGGAGAAGACTCACCCATATAGTAGGGTAAGCAACACCAGCAGGGAAGAGAACCTGCCAAGGCAACAAGTAAGGCAACCTACCAAGGTAGTAGGTTAGGCAACTTGTCAAGGTAGCAGGTGAGGCAACACCAGCAGTAAAGGAAGGAGAAGATCCACATTTTGCACTAGTAACCTATGCACATTAAGTGATCCTTCTTAAGAAAGTGTTAGTAACAAACCTTTTGATAAACTTGTTGAAAAGGTTGGGATACCCTTAAAGTGATTGGGAGATCAATCTATTAAGTGATTGGGAGATAACTATAAGTGGTTAAGGAGTGATCCTTCCATAAGTGGTTAAGGAGTGAACCTTCCATGACATTAACTATATCCCTTGATAACAATAGTGGATTGTGTGATTTAAGAGTGATTATATCACATCGTGGATGTAGCTCACATATTACGGGTGAACCACATAAAAATTGTCATGTGTCCTTGGGTGCTTGGGTTTCATTGATATCTATACAACCGCTCTCACATAAAGGAGAAAGATAAAAATTGGATCATCAACTTTAACAAGTCACAAAGGTTAAACCAGAAAGATTTGTAAAAAGTAAGCATCTCACATTAAGTCACCCTTCCCCCTCTTAGTATGGACCTAAAAAGGTCCTTATTAAGTGGTATTAGAGTTAGTTTCCTTTGTTGATCCATTTTGTCTACTTTGATATGAAATTGTTGTTGCAGATTATAAACTTTTGTTGGTTGATATCATGGATAGCACGGACAGTATTAACAATAAGGGCATTCTCACTTTTGATGGTTTGAATTTCAATTATAGAAGAATACAATTTTCCCATATATGATGTCATATGTTATGGATATGTTTAAATCTACTATTAGTGGCTTCATCTCTATTGCTGAAGGTGATGATATAATGCTTATTAATAAGAAGAATTTAGAGTGTGATAAAAAGGTGAAAAATGCCTTATATGCCTTTTTATTAGATAAAGAATTCACCAAAGTGATGAGGTGCAACACAACTAAATAAATTTGGGATAAATTAAAGAATATTTACGAAGGAGACAAGTTGTGAAGGAAGCAATAGTAAGGAAGGTGTAGCAATAGTTATGATGAGGACCATTTTAGGTCTCATACTGATATGGAGGTGAATCAGTGTGAGATATATACTTTTTACAAATCAATATGGATTTAACCACTATGGCTTGTTAAAGTTGATGATCCAATTTTTATTTTTATCCTTTATGTGAGCATGACCATATGACTAAACTCAATGCACAAGCACCCAAAAGTACACAACAATTTTTATATGGTTCACCCACAAGTGTGACCTACATTCAAGGTGTGCGATTTGTATCACACTCCAAATTTTTTTTATTAATAGGTGTCATAACATTACCTTCAACAATAGGGATGAAGCCACTAACAACATATTCAAATACATCTAGACCAAGTGACATTAGATATGGGAGCATTCTATTTTTCTATAATTGATAATTATATCCATCAAAAGTGGGAATGCCCTTACTATTAACACTATTTATGCTATACATGATATCAAACAGTAAAAATTCACAACATAAACAACAATTTTAGATCAAGGTAGACAAAATGGATCAATAAAGGAAACCAACTTTAATACCATTTAATGAGGACCTTCTTATGTCTCACATTAAGAGGGGAAGGGGGTGAATCAATGTTAAATGCTTACTTTTTACAAATTTTTCTGGTTTAACCTCTATAACTTGTTAGAGTCAATGATCCAATTTTTTTCTTTTTTAAGTAAGAGTGGTTGTACAGATATCAATGAAACCTAAGCACCCAAGAATATATGGCAATTTTTACATGGTTCACCTATAATATGTAAGTTACGTCCATGGTATGATAAGATCACTTCTAAATCACATAATCCATTCTTGTTATCAAGGGATACAGTTAATGTCATAGAAGGATCACTCCTTAACCACTTACAATTATCTCCCAATTACTTAAGGGATTGATCTCTTGATTACTTCAAAGGTATCCCACCCTTTTTTCAACAAGTTTATCAGAAGAAAGGATCACTTCTTCTCTCATAGACAACAACACGTCCTTTCTGTTGGTCTATGACTTGTTATTGTTTTCTCCTATAGCCTGTCTGTAGTACATAACCTCTTGTTTTTCTCTCTTTATTGTGCCCCTAACCTATTCTTTTTGGTGGCTGCTCTTTGTTGTCAGCTCCTTTTCTCTATTATGTTTCTAAATCACATACCTCTCTTAATAGCTATATGGATATATTTATAAGCCTTAAGTTTAAGGTTACTCTATCATAAATGGTCAACGTTGATTCCTAAGGGTTGCCTTACAATTGAAGGTCAGCACTGATTCCCAAGGGTTGCCCTACAATCAATGGTCAGCATTGATTCCTATAATTTAGGGTCAACAATTAGCATTGACTCCTAAAATTTATGGTCAACAGCCAATATTAACTTATTGAATTTAGGGTTAACTTGCCATCATCGATTTTGACCAACGATCTCTCTACATTTCAAGCTCCTTTTCCTTGTTCACAATGCTTTCAAGAATCTCCTTGATAAATATAATTACACTTGTAAGTAGGTGACAACTTGCATTGCCATATCCTGAGCAATTTTCGTGGCTTCTGCATTAACATGCAACTCATTGGCTAGTACTACAACATTTTCTAAATGTAGCAAACACATCTCGAAGGCACTCATAATATCAAATCAACAAGGACAAATCTATAAGATGTTATTGATAACAAATCCAACATTAGCCATCAAAGATGGGCTTAACATCATTGATTGTTAAATTACAAGTGATGAAGAAAACGAATCAAGACATTCCTAAACTCACAAAAGAGTTAGAGTTAAAGTTAAGGCTAAAAACATTATTAGTAGCAAAAAGAATTCTATGCAAACTAGGAGAAGGCTAAAAAGTGGTGAACAAACCTCATTGATCTTTGAAGTTGAACCCAAGTTAGTGGAAGAAGCATTAAAGCACAAGGAATGAATGTATGCTATGAAAAAAGAGCTCACTTGGTGTTTAGTTCCAATACATAAAGGGAAAAATATCATTGGAACTAAGTGGGTGTTTGTTGAGCCCATTTTTGATGGCTAATGTTGAATTTGTTGTCAACAGCATCTCACATAAATATTCATGTTGATTTGATGCTTTGAATGTTGTTGAAAGGCAAAGAAGTCATTGGTCAATATCTTTGATAGTAGGACAACTTTGAGGTTAATGAGTCAATGTTGATCATTTACCCTAAATTTTAGGGGTCAAGGCTAATCGTTGACCCTAAATTTTAAGACACCAATATTGACCATTGACCTTAAATTTTAGGAATCAAATCTAGTCATTGATTATAAAGCAACCTTTGGGAATCAATGTTGACTATTGATGATTATGCAACCCTAAATCTCAAAGCCTATAAATACATCCATGCATCTTTTAAGATGTGGGTGTGTTGCAAAAGAGAGATCAACCAGTTGCAAAGAGAAAATGACAAAGAGAGAGGCAACCACAAAAAAGAGAGTGATCAGCTAAGGAAGGTGTAGCAACATCTGGCCATGAGTGTAGCACCAAGGAGAGGTGCAGCCGACCAAGTGGTGATAGTAGCCATTGAAGAAGGAGGCAGCTACATCAATTGAATCAGCAACCCTACTAAAGGGAGAAAAAGGTAGCAATCGACAAAACCAAAAGGAAAAGAAGAAGGTAGCTACAGGCCAAATCAAAGGGAGAAGAAGAAAGTTTGCAGCAGCCACATCAAACTATAAGAGAGGTGTAGTAGTCACACAAAACCAAAGGAGAATATGTAATAACCAATTAACCACCGAAGGAAGAAGTTGCAATAACCAATCAAAGAGAGGTGCAACAATTGGCAAATCGATCAAGGAGAGGTGTAGCAGTAGGCAAACCAATAAAGGAGAAGGTGCAATAGCCATTTAAAGGAGAAGGTGTAGCAACCACCAAAAGGAGAAGGTGCAACAGCTACCAAAGAGGGAGAAAGTGGCACAACCAGCAATTGTAGCAGCAAGTACAACTAGAAATTGTAGCAACAAGCACAATCAACAATTATAGTAGCAAGCACAACCAGTAATTACAGCAACAATTACAACCAGCACAATAATTGGTAGCAAGTGAATCACAATAAACAACTTGTAGAACTAGAAACAAGGTAGGCAGCACTAGCAGCGGGAGGAGAAAACTTGCCTTGGCATTAGTGCAGGCAGCACCAACAATAGAAGGTGAAAATTTGCCTCGGTAGCAGGGCAGGTAACACCAATAGTAGGAGGAGAAAACTTGCCCTGGTAGTAAGAGAGGTAACACTGGCAACAGGGGAAGAGAACTTGCCAAGGCAGCAAGTAAGACAACCTACTAAGGCAGTAAGCACGACAACCTGTCAAGGCAGCAGGTGAGGTAGCATCAATAGTAAAGGAAGGAGAAGATCTATGTTTTGTACTAGTAACCTATGCACCTTGAGTGATCCTTCTCAAGAAAGTGTTATTCACAAACCTTTTGATAAACTTGTCAAAGAAGGGTGGGATACCCTTGGAGTGATCGGGAGATCATTGTAAGTGGTTAAGGAGTGATCCTTCCATAAGTGGTTAAGGAACTGTATCCCTTGATAACAAGAGTGGATTGTGTGATTTAGGAGTGATCCTATGCCACCGTGAACATAGCTTACACATTATGGGTGAACTACATAAAAATTGTCATGTGTTCTTAGGTCCTTGCATTTGATGAATATCTATACAACTACTTTCACATAAAGAAGAAAGATAAAAATTGGATCATATACTTTAACAAGTAAATCAGGTTAATTCTCAAAGTTTTGTAAAAACCGAGCATCTTACACTGATTCACCCCTTCCCCCTTTTAATGGGAGACTTAAGAAGGTCCTCGTCAAGTGGTATTAGAGTCTGTTTCCTCTGTTAATCCATTTTGTCTACTTTGATCTAAAATTGTTGTTGCTGTTGTGAATTTTTGTTAGTTGGTATTAGGGATAGCATGAACAGTATTAACAATAAGAGTATTCCTACTTTTGATAGATAGAATTATCTGTTATAAAAGAATAGAATGCTCCCACATATGATGTCACTTGGTCTGGATGTGTTTGAATCTACTATTAGTGGCTTTATCCTTATTGCTGAAGGTGATACTATGACACGTATTGATAAGAAGAATTTAAAGTATGATGGAAAGGTGTGAAATGCCTTGTATGCCTTTTTATTAGACAAAGAATTTACCAAAGTGATAGGGTGTAACATTGAGTTGATATTGACTGTTAATGGTAGGTCAATTCTAAATCCAAGGAGTCAAGCTAATCATTGATGGTAGGGCAAACCTAAATTCAAGGAATCAATGTTTGCCATTGATGATAGGGCAACCTTAAACTCAAGGCATATAAACACCCATGTAGCTACCAAAATAGTTGAGAACAAAAATTGAAAGAAAGATCCAGCGACAAAAGAGAATAAGCATCCAGCAATAAAAATGATGAGCAGTGGAAAGAGAGAGGGTAGAGATTGATAGTAAGGGAGGAGAAAATGATAGCAAGCTTGTAGGGGAACAACAGAGAACACAGCAGATTGAAAGTTGAGACTAGTAAAGGTAGATAGTTAAGACTAGGTGAGGCAAAGAGTTGAGAACAATAGAGGTAAAGAGTTGTTTCTTGTAAAGTCAAAGAGTTAAGACTAATAGAGGCAAAAAGAAAGAAGTTAAGAATGACAGAGATAAAGAAGTTATGAATGGCAAAGGAGATAATTGCAGAAGAGAAAACAACATAAAGAAAGGAGGAGATTAGTTTTCTACCATAACAGCCTATTCACATGGAGAGATCTTTCTTAGGAAAGTTTTTGTTATAATCTTTTCATGTACTTCTTGAAAATGAGTGGAAAACCCTTGGATAAGGAGAGATTCTTCCATAGTAGTTAAGGAGAGATCCTTCCATTGCATCATCTATATCCTTTGATTCTAATAGTAGATTGTGTGATCTAAGAGTAATCTTATCACACTGTGGATGTAGCTCACCTATTATGGGTAAACCATGTAAAACATTTGTGTGTTTTTAGGTGCTTGTACTTCCTTGATATTCATAAGGTCGTTCTCACATAAACAAACAAGATAAAATTGGATCATAGACTTTAACAGGTTATAAAGGTTTAATCTGAATAGATTTATAAAAAGTAAGCATTTTACACTGATTCACCCATTCCCTCTCTCAATATGAGATCCAAGAAGGTCCTTTTCACCTTACCTCTTAATTTAATTATTTATTATCCTTATTAAAATGAAAGGTAATTTGGTAAGACTATAGCTATCATGTAAAGTTCCACATTCAAGCATGGCACTAAAATCAACACCTATAATAACATTTGACGTCATGGGAGTTAAGGGTGCATCTTGATATAGGAGATGTTACACTTTGGAATACATGAAGAAGCTCAAGCAAAAGAAAAAGAAAGTCGTGATCTTAGATGATGTTGAGGAAATACCTCTTCAAAATACCAAGGAGCAAAGTTGTCTATTAAACATAACCCTATGTCCAAGGAAATGGTTGCTTAATCAAAGTGAGTATAATGTAGTTGAGTAGCTTAGTTGAAGTTTAGCCAAAATCTTAATCCTTTTATTACCAGTGAACTTTGAGACTTATCGAAAGTCTTATTGCATATTCTTAAGTGAACATATGTTTTGATTAATATTTCCTTGGCCAACTTTATCCATATTATCAACAATATAATAACAAGCAACTACATCTTGTTCTCAAGCAAAGAGATCCTAGTTAAGGGGCATAATCATACCAATGACATTGCATATTTTGATCATCTATCATGGCTACAATATGTCTTATGTCCTTATTGATAATGGATCATCCTTAATTATCATGCCTAAAGATACACTAAAGCCATTACCAATTAACATTACCATCATGGCATCAAATCATATGATTGTTTGAGTATTTGATGGTATAAAATAAGAGGTCATAAGGACCATTATGATTCTAATATAGGTAGGATATCTAGAAGATTTTATTTCTTATTATTAAGTCTTCTTCCATTGCAATGACTTATTGTAATAAAACAAACATGAAATTTGTTTTATATCTACACTAAACATTAAATTTATAGTAATAAGCATGTCATTACAATTTTGGTAGGTTAAATCCAAGGATATCCATTGAATATAAGAGTCATTGATCTTGATTAACCTTCCTTAAATGGTTTAAATGAGTCATTGGTTGAAAGATGAGACCTTTGTTTCCTTATTTCTCTTCCTTTTGATAAGGACCTTCTTAGATGCTTACTTTGTACCAATCTATTTTGATTAAACCTCTATGACCTATTAAAGTCAATGATCTAATTTTTATCTTACTTCTTTATGTGAGAACTGTTGTATAGATATCAAGCAAGTACAAGCACTCAAGAATACATAGAATTTTTACGTGGTTCACCCATAATGTGTGAGCTACATCCATGGTGTGATAAGATCACTCTTAAATTACATAATCCACTCTTGCTATCTATCACTACCACTAAAGTTCCCGACTTCTCCCTAGGATATACTAGTTTGTGATACTGAGAGGGAGGGCGAATCAGTATCACTACAATTCGCAATTTGCAAGAAAGTGAACAACTCCAACCTTTTCTTAAAAGTGAACTCTTTCTTAGACTCGACTAAAGTGGATCTATTGTTACCTACTAATCACAATAGTCCCCAAAGTCACCTTTTAGACACCTTGCTAATAGACAATTTGGATGTTCTTGTTTAGTTCTTCATTAGGTTATGGGTTGACTGATACTTTAGTGGCGTTCACAACTCAATTCAAAACACAGAACGTAAAGCAAATTAAGGAGACATAAGATTTATGTTGTTCCGTCAACGTGACGTACATCCACGGTGGTAGGGACGTTCTCTTACCGAGATTATCCACTATACTTGTAAATACAAGTTACAATGGATGTCTTTAATTCTCTGCTCCTTTCACTATTACAATTACTAAGCAAGTACAATACAAAGAGTGTTACTTATTGTGTCTACCCTTCTTCTAACTTGTTTTGACTTTGTTGAATTGAAAGGCTGCTCCACTGCTGCTTAAAAGTTCACCGCAACACTCTCTAAACTCTTTTGAAGAAGTCTGGAAATACGTTGAGTTCTTTTAATGCTTCGCCGAATTCCTTCTCTACGTTGTTTCATATAACTCCTACTTTCACCGTCTCACTATCTCGCCATCTCCTTGTCTCATGGCTTCACTGTCTCATGTCGGTTTCTCTCTCTCTTGCTGTCCAGTCGGATTTCTCTCTTTTCTCGCCAAATTTCTCTCTCTTACCGTCGATTTCTCTCTCTTACTAGATTTCACTTTTCCATTCAACGTCAGGTTTCTCTCTCTTCCCGTTGGTGTACTTCGATTTGGTCGTCAGGATTCTCTCTCTTCCTGATCTAGCTGTATAGGTCTTTGTCGTCCAGCCACTTTCAGTCGTCTAGCCGTGTTAGGTTTCTCACTTATGGTTTGGCTTATCACTCTCTCGTCACCTTCCTTAGCCGCCTTTTAGCCGTCTTACATTCAACGTTCAGCCCCCCTTCAGTAGTCGGTCATCTTACATTCAAAAATCAACCCCCCTTCGGTCGTCGGCAGCCTCCTTCTCTCTCAACATATTTGCCATTTTTGCTTGATTTTCCAATTGTTGATGGTTGCGTTTTCTTCTCCCTCACGTCGACGGCTGCTCAATTGTTTTGGTAGTCCACCTTTGTTCTTCGTTCAGCCCGGTTATCAACTGTCTCTCTCCTTCCCATCGACGGCTACTGTTTTATGTCTCTCTTCCAAGTGTTTGACAATTTCTCTCTCTAGGTTTTGCCTTGCTAGATACACTGTTCAATTTTCAACAACACTGTTTAATTCCGACAATACTGTTCAATTTCGACTATTCTTTTCTTTTGCAGGTGGTGTTCTTCTGTGTTGGATTTGGTGTTCTCTTTGGTTGGTCGGTTGTCTAGGTTTTGCTGAATGCTCAATATTGTCGACTCTTATTCTACCATTCTCTTGTGGTGTGCTTTGGCCGTATGTTGTGTTTTTCTATTTTCTCTATTTGGCTGTCCACACACTTTTGTGTTTTTGCCGTGTATTTAATTGGGTTGGCCCCTGCCCTATTTTTGTCTTCCAAGGTCTTTATATATCTTTTCCATGAAACCCTAATAGGGCTTACGTGGTGGATTTACGTTCTTGCCCTTACGCGGGGGATTTACTTTCTTGCCCCTCTATGCAAATTTATGTTCTTGCCCTTCCATATGGATTTACCTTCTTACCCTTCTATGTGGCTTTACTTTCTTGCACACTTAAACCTAGTTAACAACAATTACAATCCATACAAGGCTGTGGGAACAACAACTACTGTCTCTCTTTTGTAGGTTCTTTTCTCTATAGGTTCTCTCCTTTATAGGTTCTCTCCACTACAGGTTATCTTTGTTTTGCTGTCGTTGTTGCCTTCTTTTACGGTGCACTCTCTCTTTCTCTTTACTGCTGAAGGCTTTCTCCTTCTCATAACAACTGTTGCTTTTCTTTTCTGTTGTTGAAGGCTTTTTCTTTTTTGTTGTTGGCTCCTTCTTTCTTTTTTATTGCTTCCTCCTTCTTCCTTTTCTATTGCTACATCCTTCCTTTTCTGCTTTAATTTTTTTGCTTTTATTGTTTCGATCTTCCTGCTTTTGCTGTAGCTGCTCTCTCCTTCTTTCTTTGGCACCACTACTACTTCCTTTGGCCATTACACTCACCTTCTTTTCCAATGTTGCTATTGATTCCTTTTACCGTTACACTCTCCTTTTTCTTCTAGTGGTGCTGTTGTCTCCTTTTGCCACTACACTCTCATTCTTTCTTTGGTGCTGCTATTGTTTCCTTCTACTTTTTCTGCTTCTACTGCTACAATTTTTTTGCTTTTACTATTGTAATTTTTCTACTTCTACTGCTGCAATCTTTCTACTTTTGCTACAACTGTTGCTTCATTCTTTCTTTAATGGTGTTGTTGTTTCCTTCTACTATTGCACTCTCCTTCTTCCCTTAGTACTACTATTGTCTCTTCTCTTTGTTGTCTCTATATTGCATAGCTCTCTGCTATCACTATGTCGCATAGCTCTCTCTTATGTTCTACAACACTCAACTCTCTTGGCATTCTGCAGCTAACTCTTTTGGCATTTTGTAGCACACATGATTTCTTCCTCTTGGCGTTCTTTCTTATGGTCTACAACATAAAACCTCTTACCGTTCCCCTTACCTATTCTGTTTGGTGGCTACTCTTTATTGTTCTGCCTTCTTTTTTTTTTTACGGCTACTCTCTACCGTTCACACAAACCTCTTAATAGTTGCAAGGATATATTTATAAGCCTTAAGTATAGGGTTGTCCTATCATCAATAGTTAGCATTAATTCTCAAAAGTTTCCCTATAATTAATGGTTAACATTGATTCCTAAAATTTATGGTCAATGATCAATTATGACTCATTGAATTTAGGGTTGACTTGCCATTAATGGTTTTGACCAATGATCTCTCTGCATCTCAAGCTCCTTTTCCTTTTTCACAATGCTTTTAGGAATCTCCTTAACGAATATAAATTGCACCTATGTGCAGGCCATAACCTGTATTGCCAGATCCTGAGCAATTTCCATGGCTTTTGCCTTAGCATGCTCCTCATTGGCTAGTGCTGCCAACACTTTGTAAATTTTGCAAACACATCTCAAAAGCACTCATTACATCAAATCAACAAGGACAAATCTATGAGATGTCCATCAACAATGATTTTTGCACTTATAATAAACAATGAAGTCCATCAAACATAAGAGTCATTAAAGTTTATTAGCCTTTCCAACATCGTTTGAGATGTAAAGAGATCGTTGGCTAAAACCATTGATGGCAGGTCAACCTTAAATTCAATGATTTAATGTTGACCATTGACCATAAATCTTATGAGCTAATACTAACTGTTAGCCCTTGATCGTTGACCCTAAATTTTAGGAATCAATGTTGACCATTGATTGTAAGGGTAGGCAACTTTTAGGAATTAATGTTGACCATTGATTGTAAGGCAACTCTTAGGAATTAATGTTGACCATTGATTGTAAGGAAACTTTTGGGAATCAATGCTAATAATTGATGATAGGGCAACTTTAAACTTAAGGCTTATAAATATATCCATGCAGCTGTCAAAAGGTGTGTGTGCTGCAAATATTTAATAGAGAAACAGAGAGAACAATAGAGAGTAGCCACTAAAAAGAAAAGGAGTAGAATGGCAAAGAGTAGCCTCCAAAAAGAATAAGTAAAGGGAATGATAAGAGGTTTTGTGCTATAGATCATAAGAGAGAACACAAAGAAGAAGAAATTGTGTGTGCTATAGAATGCTAAGAGGAAGAAACCATGTGTGCCATAGAATGCTAAGAGGAAGATAGTGTGTGTACTACAGAATGCCAAGAGAGTTGAATGTTGCAAAACATAAGAAAGAGCTGTGCAGTAGAAAAACAACAAAGAGTTATGTAGTATAGAGACAGTAGAGAGTTATACGTCATAGAGACAATAAAGTGTTGTGTAGTATAGACAAACAGAAAGCTATGCGACATAGAGACAGCAGAGAGCTGTATGGCATAGAGACAATAGAGAGCTGTACGGCATAGAGATAGTAAGGAGGAGAGATAGCAACAACAGTAGCAAAGGAAGAAAGAGAGTGTAGCAATAAAAGGAAATAGCAACAACACTACAGAAAGGAGGTAACAACAACAGCAAAAGCAAAAAGATTGCAACATTAAAAGTAGAAAAAGTAGAAGGAAATAGCAGTAGCACTAGAGGAAGAAGGAGAGTACAATGACAAAAAGAGATAGCAATAGCATTAGAAGAAAAAGGAGAGTGTAGCGGCAGAAGGAAACAACAGTAGCACTAGACTGCACTAGAGGAAAAAGGAGAGTGTAGTGGCAGAAGGAGATGGCAGTAGCACTAAAAGAAGAAGGAGAGTGCAGTAGCAGATGGAAATAATAGTAGCACCTAAAGGGAAAGTGAGTGCAACAGCACAAGGAAACAACAGTCATAACAAAGAAAGAAGGAAGCAATAAAAGTAAAAAGATCGTAGTAGCAGAAGCAAAAAAATTTAAGCAGTATAAGTAGAAAAGGAAGAAGGAGACAATAGTAGAAGAGGAAAAAGGAGATAGTAAGAGAAAAGAAAAGGCCTAGAGCAGCAAAATAGAAAAAGCAGCAGTTGTAGCAAGAAGGTGAAAGCCTCCAGCAATAGAAGAGAAAGAGAGAGTGCATAGCAAAAGGTGGTAGCAGCAACAGCAAGATAGAGATAACCTACAGTCGAGAGAACCTATAGAGGAGAGAATTTGCAGAGAAGAGAACCTATAGAAGGGAAACCCTATAGAGGAGAGAACCTACAAAGGAAAGAACTTGTAGTTGAGAGAACTTGCGAAGGAGAGATAGTAGTAGAGACAGAAAAAAAAAAAAGGAAAGAACCTGTAAAGGAGAGATTAACCAATCTTAAAGTGAGAAACTAGTAGTGAGAAAGAACAAGATCCATTTTTTGCAACAACACCTTGTGTAGATTAAGTGATTTTTCTCAGTGAAGTTTTATCATAAACATTCTATGTGCTTCTTGAAAAAGGGTGGGAGACCTTTAGAGTGATCAGGAGATCAACTCTTCTAGTGATTGGGAGATCATTGTAAATAGTTAAGGGGTGATCCTTCCATAAATGATCAAGGAGTGATCCTTTTTTAGCATCAACTATATCCCTTGGTTTAGGAGTGATATCCTAATCAACTCTTTGATCAAAAGATCGTTGTAAGTGGTTAAGGAGTAGTCTTTCCATAAGTGGTTAAAGAGTGATCCTTCTACAACATTATTGTATCCCTTGATAACAAGAGTGAATTTTGTGACTTAAGAGTAATCCTATGACACAATGGACATAACTCACACATTGTAGGTGAACCACGTAAAAATTTTGTGTGTTTTTAGGTGCTTATGCTTACTTAATATCCATACAGTCGTTCTCACATAAAGAAGCAAGATAAAAATTGGATCATCACCTTTAACATGTCATAAAGGTTTAATCTGGATAGATTTTTAAAAAGTAAGCATCTCACACTTATTCACTACTTCCCCCTTTTAATGTGAGAACTAACAAGGGCCTTATTGAGTGGTATTGAGTTTAGATTCCTTTATTGATCTATTCTAATTTGATTTGAAAGTTTTGTTGCTGTTGTGAATCTATACATTTACTGCTAGTTAATATCATAGGGAGTATGAACAATGTTAATAACAAGGACATTCCTACTTTTGATGGACAAAATTAACAATTATGAAAGAATAGAATGCTTTCATATCTGATGTCACTTGGTTTGGGTGTGTTTGAATCTGTGGTTCATTCTTATTGCTGAATGTTTTGCTTTAAAGCCTACTAATAAGAAGAATTTAGAATATGATGGAAAGGCTAGGAATGCCTTATATGCCTCTTTATCAAACAAAGAGTTCACTAAAGCAATAATGTGCAACAAAGCCAAACAAATTTAGGATAAATTGAAGAATATTTATGAAGGAGACAAGGTTATGAAGGAAGCTAAGCCACAAATCTGAAGGATTAGATTTGAAGATATAAAAATGCTATATGATGAATTAGTGTATGCCTTTTTTACAAGAGTAAATGAAATTGTATGCTCCATTAGAGATTATAGAGGAGAGATCAATGATGCTATTATGGTAAGGAAGATACTTAGAACCTTACTAGAAGCTTTTAATGCCAAAGTTTCCTCTATAGAAGATAGAGATTGGGATAAGTTGCCCCTAGATGATTTACACAGCATATTGGTAGCTTATGAAATGAAAATAGCCCTAATGAAGAAAGAAAAAAAAGCCTAAGACAGAGAAGGAGTTGGCCTTTAAGGTAATGAAGAAATTAAAGATTAAAGAACAAGAAGAAGAATCCGACAACAACTTTGAAATATAAGATGGTGATACTAAACTTGATAAAGTCATGACATATATCACTAAAAATATGAGGAAAAGAAAAGGCAAGTACAAGGGAAAATTACCATTGAACTGCTTTAGTTGTAGAGGCATTGGGTATTTTGCCATGAATTGCCCAAAGAGAAAAGAAGGAGATAATGAAGATGATGATGAGCCTGCCCCAAGGAGAACAACGAAATCCAGCTATTCTAAAGCTGGAAATTCAAATGCCAAAGGGAAAAAGGAATTCTAAAGTTGAGAATGTCACTTTATTTCTTGCCAACGAGATTTTTCCTTTCATTGTAAGCACTTATTCTAATGTAAACCCTAAAAGATATGACTTAAGGACATAACACACACAAGAAATTAAACAATAACCTAAGAAAGCTAAATTAGATTTTAGTCATGCTAAACCTAGACCTAATGTATAAAGGAACACAGATTAAAGGTGTAAAGAAGCGTATGTACTCCACACTCTAGAAAAGAACAAATTTGGGAGTGATAAGTTGGGTTGGAACACCACATGATAATAGTTTAACAAAGAATTGAAAGTGAAAATTTCTCATTACTCAATTTACATAATCATTTGCTCTCTTAAACATATAAGGAGGTACTTACTAAAAAATTGAAATAACAACACTAAAAGCCCTAAAAATGAAAACAATGATAAACTTTTAAAATATAGGAATACTCCTAGTTTATTACAAACTCCTATTTTATAAAAATCTTATATTTAAGAATGGATTTTATTACTTAACCTTGACTCATTAAGCACTTCAATAATGTTAATAAAGCTTTTATTCTTTTGTTGTGCATTGCTTTTAGCCTTAGTAACTTATATAAGCCAATTTAAAGCTTCTTGTAACCTTTAGCTTTAGCTCTTGTTTTAGACCTTTATGATACTAATACAAATTTGTAAAAAATGAGTATGAATAAGCTAAGTTAGAAAGAGATTTTTCTGTGCAAATAAGAAAAAGGAGATGTAGGTGTAAAGCATGTTATGTAGTAAATTAATTCTATGTAAGCATAATGAGAAGGAGAAATAATAGCTGGATATCTAAGTGTAAAGCATGGGCAAAATGCATCATTTTCTCTATGCTAAAAAGGATTTGTCCTCAAACCTTAATAGTCTTCATCTTCCATATAAGGAGAAAGATCTTTAACATTAAATGTTTGATGAGGATCTTTTTAGGTCTCATACTAAAAGGGGGGTAAATTAGTGTGAGATATGCATTTTTTACAAATCGATTTAGATTTAACCTCTTTGACTTGTTAGAGCCGATGATCCAATTTTTTATCTTTCTCTTTTATATGAGTGTGACCATATGAATATAAATCAATGTGCAAGCACCTAAGCACACACAACAATTTTTACGTGGTTCACCCATAATATGTGAGCTACGTCCACAATGTGATAGGATCACTCCTAAATCACACAATCCACTCTTATTATCAAGGGATACAATAATGTTGTAAAAGGATCACTCCTTAACCACTTGTGGAAAGACTACTTCTTAACCACTTACAATGATCTCTCAATCAAGGAGTTGATCTCCTTATCACTTTTAGGGTATCCCACCCTTTTTCAGGAAGTTTACAAAGGGTTTATAGTAAAAACTTTCCTAGAGAATGATCACTCAATATGTATAGACTGCTAATGTAGTATATGGACCTTCACTTTCCTTTGCTACTGGTGTTGTCTCCCCTGCTACCGGTGCTTCCTGCAGGTGCTGCAATTGCTGTTGTTTGCATGTGCTACTACTGTGCATTACTACTGTTATTAGCACACGCTACTGCTTTTGTCCATGAGCATTGCTGCTGTCCGCATGCACTGTTATTGTTGTCTACAAGTGTTATTGCTTCTATCCGCACGTGTTGCTCTTCTTGATTTGGTTGCTAGGTGCACTGCACTTGTTGGTATAACCTCTTGGATGTGTTGCTCTTGCTGTTTGTGCATGCTGCTACTGTCTAAGTGTGCTACCTTTTCCATTCACACATGTTGCTACTATCCACACATGTTGCTACTGTTTTCTCATGTTGTTGTTGCTATCCATGCACGCTACTGCTATCTGTGTGTGCTACTAGTGCAAGACACCTCTTGCTGCTACTACCTCCTTGTTTGCCAGTATAAGTTGTTGGTTTGTTGGTTCAAGGTAGGCTGTTGTAACTAGGCGAAGGGTCAACTGCTGCAATTTGGTGAGGATGTGGTTGCTACAACTTTGTGAGGGCTAGGGTGCTGCAACTTGGAGAGGGTTGGGTTGCTGCAACTTGGTGAAGGGCCAACTATTACAACTTGGTAAAGGGTTGGACTGCTACAGGCTGTCTCTCCCTCTTGGCTAGCTACCTTGCTTTTCCTCCTAGCCAACTACCTTGCTCTCCCTCTTGGTTGGCTACCTTACTCTAGGTTTTGCTCTCTCAAAAATTCTGCAGCATACACACAACCTTGCAAGACATATTTGGGTATTTATCGAGCCTTGTGATTAGGGCTATACGATCATCAACAGTCATCATTAATTCCCACATGTTTCCCTTTAATTAAACCAGATTTGAGTCCTAAAATTTAAGATCAATAGTTAACATTGACTTCCTAAAATTTAGGGTCAATGTTCAATCTTCACCCATAAAATTTAATGTCATAATCAACATTGACTCCTTAATGTCATGGTTGACCTATTATCATGGTTTCTCCCAATGCCCACACTGTTTCTCAATGACATTCATAACATCAAATCAATACATATAACCATATGAGATGGTATTGACAACAAATCCAACATTAGCCATCAAAGATGGGCTTAACAATTTCCACTTTTAGATTTATTGGCAACACATTAAACCCAACAATACACATATAACAATTGTTGACATTTACAACTCTCTTTGTACATTATCATTCACAACTCCACTTGAAATATGCATCACCCTTAATCGAATTTAACCCCCCCTTTTTGCTTCTTCCCCTTGACAAGTTCTCCCCCCTTATTCATCATGCTACTCCCCCTTTTTATCAATATATACAGTATATACCTTTTTTGGATTTATGCAAAATATCTCCCCCTTTGGCAACAAATCAAAGAATAATAAAAGAGAGAAGAGGAGAGGGGTTAAAGAATACCTCAACTTTTAGAAGTTGGCTGAACACATAACATTAGCCTCAGCTTTTGGAATATCTCTTTTGATAGAGATTTAGTGAATATATCTGCCACTTGTACTGTGGTAGGCACATACTCTAGCTTTACTTCATTTTTCTCCATAAAATGGTACTTGATTTCAATATTTTTAGTTCGAGAGTGTTGGATAGGATTCTTTGACAAATTGATGGCACTTTGGTTATCACAACCAATCAGCAATGGTAGCTATACATCCACCTTCACATCTTTAAGTTGTTGTTTCATCCATAACAATTGAGTACAAGCATAAGTAGCGGCTGCATATTCAGCCTTTGCAATGCTTAGAGTCACTAAATTTTTCTTCTTGCTATGCCATGAAACACATTTGCTACCCAAATAAAATGCACCACCGGATGTTTACCTTTTGTCATCACAATTCCTAGCCCAATTTGCATCTGTATACCTATACAGAGTAAGCTACCCACTCCTATCATAAAGCAGCCCATAATTTGTTGTGCCCTTCACATGCCTTAGAATTCTCTTAGTCGCCACGAGATGGGACTCCTTAGGGTCACTTTGAAATCTAGCACAAAGTGTTACAACAAAAACAATATTAGGTTGTAATGCTGTCAAATATAGTAAGCTTCCAATTAACTTTCTGTATTCCATCTGATTAACCATCTTGCCTTCTTTATCCTTACCTAACTTTGTTCCAATCATGATAGCAGTGCTTACTTCTTTAGAATTCTCCATCCCATAAATTTTTAATAGGTCACAATCAAACTTTTCTTAGGAAAGAAAAATTCCAGCCTCACTTTGAAATACCTATAATTCTAAGAAGAATTTCATTTCATCAAGCATGGACATATCAAACTTCTTCTTCATTTGCTTAGCAAAGGCAATGCACAAGACCTTTTTTTTGTTTCTATAACTAAGATTATGTCATCAACATAGACCATAACAATTAATTGGCCCTGGTTGTCTTCCTTTATCTACAGGTTGTCATTCACATTCCCTTTTTTGAACTTCCTATTCTTAAGCCATGTATCCAGCTTAAAATACCATGCTCTTGGAACTTACTTTAAGCCATATAAAGCCTTGTGCAATCTACACACACTTAAGCCTTCATGATCAAGTATAAAACCATCAAACTATTCGATAAATACCTCTTCTTTAAGCTCTCCATTCATAAATGCATCTTTCACATCCATCTGATAGACTTTGTAATTCCTCTGAGCAACAATGGCCATGAATATGTTGATTACTTCAAGTTTGGCCATCGGAGCAAAGGTCTCTTCAAAGTCAACACCTTCTACTTGTAAGTAGCCTTTGCAAACAAGTCTTGCCTTGTTTCTTACCACCTCACCTTTTTCATTAAGCTTATTTTTGAATACCTACTTAGGTCCAATGATGTTTTTCCCTTTAGGTCTAGGGACTCAACATTAAGTGTTATTCCTTTCAATTTGGTCGAGCTCTTTATTCATAACATAAACCCATTCTTGTGCTTTAATGCTTCTTCCACGAACTTAGGTTTAACCTCAAAAATCAATGAGGTTTCTTCACCATCCCTTAGTCTTCTTCTCGTTTACATTGAGTCCTCTTTCTTGCCAATAATATTTTTGGCCTCAACTTCAGCTCTGACTCTTCTATAAGTTTGGGAAAGCCTTGATTCTTCTTCTTCATCACTTATGACTTGAGAATTAATGTCTTCCTCATGCTAAATAGCTTTGGATTTATCACTATTAGACTCTTTTAGGTTGCTATACATGGTATCTTCATCTTCCTCATGCTGTGATTGTATACTTTAACATCAAAGTTGTCCACCATTTTTAGCAACCTTTTGTTATAACATTTGAAACCACTTCCATTTGGTGCATACCCTAAGAATATGCCTTCATCAACCTTCTAATCAAATTTGTCGAGATGCTTACCTTTGAATTTAATGAGGCATGGGCTTCCAAACACTTTAAAGTGTTTCACACTTGGCTTCTTTCTATACCACAACTCATAGGGTGTCTTCTCAGTATATGGTCTAATTAGGCATTTGTTTTAAACTTGAGTTACAATGGTGATAGCCTCTCTTTAGAAGCCATATGATGTACCATGCTCAACCAATATGGTTTTTGCCATCTCCACTATGCTTCCATTCTTCCTTTCGACCACTCCATTTTGTTGGGGTGTGCTAGGACTAGCATATTTATGCTTCACTTCATGCTTCTCTAGATAATCTTTAAATTCACTACATATGTATTCTATCCCATTGTCTGTCTTGAGCCTTTTAATTTTTTCCCCCAATTGGTTTTTAGCCAACCTCATGTAACCCTTGAAATTATTGAGAGCCTTTAATTTATGTTTCAAGAATATAATGCAAGCCATTCTTGTAAAATCATCAATGAAGGAGATGAAGTACCTATCAACCTTGGTTGATCTTTGTCTCATAGGCTGATAGATGTTCGAGTGGATGAGTCTAATGGCTTTTTTGTTTGAATTTCCACATTTTTGTAGGGGGCATTTACAATCTTCCCTTTTTGATTGTGGATAGCTTATTCAGCCCCTTTTGCCTAAGATATTGCAATCTTTTAAGCCACAATAAGTTCTCATCTTTGGTGCTCATGTAGCATGTGTTTATGCTTCTAGAAACTTGGTACAAGTTTCCATGTGTTCTTTCCCCTTTAGTAAGAAGAACTCCATCTGTTAGTCTCTTTATTGTGCAACCACTCTTGTTAAAAGTAACCTCATGTCCATTATTGCAAAATTGGCTAACATAAAGCATTTTCTTTGATTTCAGCTTTTTTAGACCAATTTCAATAGCACCAATACCTTGAATCTTTAAGACAGCATTATTGCTAAATTTGATTGGCTCTCCATCATATTTGGCTACTCCCTTCAACATCTTGGAGTCTTTTTTCATGTGTGAAGAGCAGCCATTATCTAGGATCCATGACTTTTCTTTCTTGGAAGCTTTTAAGGCTACTTCCACAACCAAAAATGTTTCTCTTCTTCTTATTCTTCTTTGGCCAAATAAGGGAGCGAGCCTGTATAGGTGTTCTCCTTCTCATTCCTTGACCAGGCAACAATGGTTAGCATGTTCTCCTTTGACTAGGTAGCAATGTCAAGCAGTCCTCAGTAGTGTGTCCAACCCTTTCACATCTTCCACAAATTTCTCCAAGCAAATTAAACTTGTTTCTCAATGGAATATGACTTCTTTCCACTTGAGACTACCTCATTTCTTGATAGAGTCTCCCACTCTTGCCTCATGCTCCTTTCCATTATAGGTCAAGTACTCTAACAAGCATTAGCCTTGTGCTTATACTTACCATAATTCTAGTAAAAACCTGCTAGCCTAGATTTACTTCTTTTGCCAAGTTCATATCTTCTTTCTTTAGTAACTGGTGTGATAGCGTTCTCTCGATATTTGATAGCTTGCCTCCTTTGGATGGGAGTTTCCGCCATCACGTCATTAAGCTTGATTTTAGGGACAAACATAATTTTCTTCTTTTCTTCTACCTTCTCACTCAGCTTCTCAATATAGTCAAGTCCTTTCTTTCCAATGGAATGAGGTTTTTGATTGTTGAAACATTTATCCAACTTTTTGGTAGCATCCTCCTTAATGGCATTTACTGATGATGACTCTCCTTTCACTTCCTTGGCCTGGATAAGGCTTTCTTCTTGCTTTTTTAGCTCAAACTCGGCTTTGTGAAGCTTGGCTTGCAAAGTCAGCATCTCTTACTCTTGTGTAATCAACTTAGCACTAAGGTCTTTGTGTATCTTGCCATGCTCTACCTCAAATATACTCAGCTTCTCAATTCTCTTCAAGTACTCCTTCTCTTTTGCTTCAAACTCCTTTACCTTCACCTTGAGATTAGATTCATCAACAGAAGAATTTTAACACAGCTTCTTGAGATGAATTACCTCTTTTTCCATCTTTCTATTTTTGTGCAAACAAACTCTCAACTTATTCTCAAGTTGCTACAACAACTTATCCTTTTCCTCTTCTATTGATTCCTCCTCACTTAAAGTATCTTGATCATTATCTACTTGAGTGACTAGCACATCCTTTGCAACCTTTTCATTAAAATCATCATCACTTTCTTCTTTAAAATCTTCTTCCTTTAGCTTCTTTAAAAAATTCCTTCTTTTGGAACTAAAGAACTTCATTTTCCCTTTGACACCTAAATTTTTAGCTTTTGAATTGCTAGATTGCTTTGTCTTCCTCCTTGGAATTGGCTCATTATCATCCTCACTATTGGCTTCTCTTTTCTTTGGGCAATCCATGACAAAGTACCTAATTTCTCCACAGCTAAAGCATTTCAAGGGTAATTTTCCCTTGTACTTCATTTTTCCTTTCCTCAAGTTCCTAGTAATGTATGCCATGACTTCATCTAACTTAGTATTACCATCTTCTTCTTTAGAGATATTGTTAGACTCCTCCTTCTCTGTCTTAGATATCTTGCCTTTATTCATTAAGGCTATTTATTCATTAAGGCTATTCTCATTTCATAAGCCAACAATATGCTGTGCAAATCATCTAAGGACAACCTATCCAAATCTCTATCTTCTATGGAAGAGACTTTGGCGTTGTAAGCTTGTAGTAAGATTCTAAGTATTTTCCTTACCATAATAGCATTATGGGTCTCCTCTCCATAGCCTCTGATGGAGCACACATTTTTGTTGACTCTTGTGAAGAACGTATCCATCATTTTGTATCTTTATGACTTCGAATTTGCTTCTCCAAATTTGTAACTTGGCTTCCTTCACAACCTTACCTCCTTTGTAAATATTCTTCAACTTGTCCCAAATTTGCTTGGCTGTGTTGCACCCAATCACTTTGGTGAATTAGTTGTTTGATAAAAATGCCTATAAGGTAGATCTTGCCTTTCCATCACACTTTAAATTCTTCTTACCAGTAGGTATTATAGCAACACCAACACTTTGTAAATGCAGTAAACACATCTTAAAGGCATTCATAACATCAAATAAACAGGGACAAATATATGAGATGTTGTTGAAAACGAATCCAACATTAGCCATTAAAGATGAGGTCAACAATTTCCCCCTTTGGATTTGTTGGCAACACATTAAATCCATAAATCAGCAATTAAATATAAGCAACAGTGTCAACAAAGGAAAGACTTCCACTTTTGACATTCATAAGTCCCCTTGAAACATACATCTCTCTTTTTGCATGTGGGCATGACACCAATTGGAAACAACCTCAATTTCTTAACCCTTTTTTTTTTTTTTTTTTATGTTTTGCTTTACCCTCTTTGACAATTTGTCCCCCTAAATTTGATTTTTCCCTTTGGATTTATTATGTTACTCCCCCTTTTGATTAGTATATACTTTCTTTGGATTTATGTAAAATATCTCCCCCTTTGACAACAAATCTAAATAATGATAAAAGAGGGAAGGAGAGGGGGTTAAAGGCGTACTTCAGCCTCTAGGGCATGGCTGAACACATAAGCTCAGCGTTAACTTCTAGAACATCTCTCTTGATATAGGTTTGGTGAAAATATCTACAACTTGCTCTTTGGTAAACATATACTCTAGCTTTACTTCATTTGTCTCCACTTTTTCTTTAATAAAGTGGTACTTGATTTCAATATGTTTAGATCTGAAGTGTTGGATAGGATTCTTTGATAAATTGATGGCACTTTAGTTGTCACAACCAATTAGAAATTGTAGCTGCACATCCACCTTTAAATCTTTAAGTTTGAGTAGTAGCCTTATATTTGAGTACAAGCTTGAGTAGTAGCCTTATATTTAGCCTCTGTAATGCTCAGAGTCATTGAATTTTTCTTCTTGTTATGCCATGAAACATATCTACTACCCAAACGATATGCACTACCAAATGTAGACCTTCTGTCATCACAATTTCTAGCCCAATCAGCATATGTATACCCATTAAATTAAGTTGCCCACTTTTATCATAAAGCAACCTATAATTTGTTGCGCCCTTAACATATCTCAGGATTCTTTTAGCAGCCACGAGGTAAGATTCCTTGGGCTCACTTTGAAATCTTGCACAAAGTGTTATAGCAAAAATAAAATCAAGCCTTAATGTTGTCAAATACAGTAAACCTCCAATCAACCTTCTATATTCCTTCTGATAAGCCATTTTGCCTTCTTTATCTTTGCTTAACTTTGTTCCAATAGTAATGGGAGTGCTTACTTCTTTAAAGTTTTCCATCTTAAACCTTTTGAACAGCTCATAAGCTTTTTTTTTTTTTTTGGGAGAGGTAAATTCTAGCCTTGCTTTACAAAACTTATAGCCTTAAAAAGAATTTTATTTCACCTAGCATAAACATCTCAAATTTCTTCTTCATTTGATCATTAAAATCAATGCAAATGGCCTCTTTTTCAATAGCAAAAATTATCTCATTAACATAAATCACAACAATTAATTGGCCCTACTTATCTTCCTTTATGTACAAGTTATTGTCCACATTCCCTTTTCTAAATTTCATTTCTTTGAGGCATGTATCTAGCTTGTAATACCATGCTTTTGGAACTTGCTTTAAGCCACATAAAGCCTTTTTCAATTTGTACACACTTGAACCATCATGGTTAAGTATATAACCATTAGGCTATTTAATAAATACCTTTTGTTCAACCTCTCCATTCAGAAATGCTCATTTTACATCTATCTGATAAACTTTGTAATTTCTTTGAGCAATAATGCCATGAATATTTTGTTTGCTTCAAGTTTAACCATAGGAGCAAAGGTCTCTTTAAAATCAACACCTTTTACTTATGAGTAGCCTTTGTAAACAAGTCTTACCTTGTTTCTTACAATCTCACCATTTTCATTGAGATTATTTCTGAACACCCACTTGGTTCCGATGATGTTTTTCCCTATAGGTCTTGGAACAAAACACCAAGTGTTGTTCTTTTTAAATTTGATCAAACTCTTCATTCATAGCACACACTCATTCCTTATGCTTTAATGCTTCTTCCATTAACTTGGGTTCAACTTTGAAGATCAATGAGGTTTGTTCACCACTTTTTAGCCTTCCTTTAGTCTGCATGGAATCATCTTTATTACCAATAATATTTTTAGCATCAACTTTAGCTTTAACTCTTTCGTGAGCTTGGTAATGCCTTGATTCATTTTCTTCATCACTTATAATTTGAGAATCAACATCTTCCTCATGTTGAACAGCCTTTGATTTATCATTTTCAAATTCCTTTTCATTATCACACACATCTTCAGCATCCTTATGTTGTGATTGCATTATGGAACCATCTTCAATCACTTTAACATCAAAGCTGTCTACATTTTTTTGCATCTTTTTGTTGTAACATCTAAAGCCTTTTCCATTTGGTGTATAGCCCAAAAATACACCTTCATCAGCCTAATTTCCAAGATTCTTGCCTTCAATTTTAATGAGATATGGGCTTCTAAATACTTTAAAATATTTTACACTTGGCTTCTTTCCATTCCACAACTCATAGAGTGTCTTCTCTGTATGTGGTCTCATTAAGCTTTTTTTTTTTTTTTTTAATCTAAGTGGCAATAGTGATAGCCTCTCTTCAGTAGCCATATAAGGTGTCATGCTCAGCCAACATGGTCCTTGCCATCTTCATTAGGCTTCTATTCTTTTTTTCAGCCACTCCATTTTATTGGGGAGTGTAGGGACTAGCATATTCATGTTTCATTCCATGTTTTTCTAAATAATTTTTAAATTCACTATAAGGGTATTTTGTCCCATTATCTGTCCTAAGTCTTTTAATTTTTCTCCTTATCTGATTTTTAGCGAGCCTCCTGTAGCTCTTGAAATTACTGAGAGCATTTGATTTATGTTTTAAAAATATAATACAAGTCATTCTAGTAAAATCATTAATAAAAGAAATAAAGTACCTATCACCTTTTCATGATTTTTGTCTCATGTACCTATCACCTGAGGGTTTCCTACCATCTTCCAAGAAGTACATAAAAAGATTATGACAAAAATTCCCTTAAGAAAAATCTCTCCATATGCACAGGCTATTGTGGTAGAAAATTGATCTTCTCCTTCCTTTCGGTTGTTGTCTCCTTTTTACTATTCTTTGCTTCCTCATGTTTTTTGCTCTCTGCCATTCTCTCCTTCTTCATGTTCTCTGCTTTCTGCCATTCTCTCCTTCCTCACATTCTTTACTCTCTGCCATTCTCTCCTCTCTGTTGTTTTTAACTTTTTGCCATGTTTCTCTATTTACTATGTTTCTTTACTCTCTCTCTACCGTGTTTCTCACCTCTCTGCCATTCTCTCCTCTCTATTGTTCTCAACTCTTTACCCTGTTTCTTTACTCTTTCTTTATTGTGTTTCTCTACTCTCTCTCTCTCTCTTTATCATTCTCTCCTTTCTACCATTCTCAACTCTCTGACGTGTTTCTCTACTCTTTCTTTATGGTGTTTCTCTGCTCTTTCTCTACCATTTTTCTTACCTCTCTATCATTCTCTTCTATTTTTTGGTCCTTGCATGGGAATTTATATTCCTTGAGTTTAGGATTGCCTCACCATTAATGATTAGCATTGATTCCTTGAATTTAGCATTACCTTACCATTAACGGTGAGCATTTACTCCTTGAATTTAGGATTACCGTACCATTAATGATTAGCATTGACTTATACCCAACAAGTGACTTGCAATGCCACTACTAAATGCAATGCTAGAAGCAGCAACAACACATGTCTAGACAATGATATTCTCTTGCCCAGTGAAAGACCGCTTCAATGAAATCAAGCTTTTGAAGCATGACAGACCAAGACTTAAGCATCACGAAACCCAGTAAGCCAACGACCACATTAAGAGAGGGAATAATGACGATGGTGAGATTGAGCTTGCACACAATAAAGTTGAACACTATACTCAAGAAAAAGGCTTATCATTATTGACCTAAACGTTATCAGCTTGTTCCAAGGTAGCACCTTCGTTTTCTTGAATGTTCCTCCACCATCAGCTTCTCCTCAATGTCAGCCATTATCGAGCTATTCTGTCCCACTGCTTCTTTCCTTCTTTCCATCGATTCTCCTTTCTAGGAATGAAAGTACACCGTCTTCTTTAACCCTTAAATAAATTAGTTGCCATCACTTTGTAAATGCAGCAAAACAATCTCAAAGGCACTCATAACATCAAATCAATAAGGACAAATATATGATATGTTGTTGACAACAAATCAAACATTAGCCATCGAAGATGGGCTCAACACCACTTTATAGGTGGCACTTGCACAAGATGTTGCTTTAACCCATTTTATGAAGTAATCAATTGCCACTAGGATGAATCAATCTTCATTTGATGCTTTTAGGGTAATGGGACCAATAACATCCATTTTTAACATTGAGAATGGCCATGGGGATGTCATAACATGCAATAGAGCAAATGCTACATGTATTTTATTTGTATGTATTTGACATTTATGGCATTTTTGAGCATGCCAAAAACAGTTTGATTCCATGGTTGACCAATAGTATCTTACTCTTATGATCTTTATGACCATGCCAAGGCTACCAACATGTGACCCATATAAGCCTTAAGGGCTTACCTCCATTCACACATTGTAATAAGATTGAATCACAATTATAATTGTAAAGGATGTCTACACTGAAGAAGAAATTTGTTTCCATCATTCACAAAGTTCTTTTATCATTTTTGTGTGTGCCTTTAGGATATTTTTAAATTTTAAGGTAATGCTTTATGTCATGATATCGAGGCTTATCACCAACCTCTTGATGTGCATACAATGAGCTAGAGTGTGATGAACATTAACATGGATTGCTTGATCATTGGCTTGAGCATAAAAGATATAATTATTTTTTTGAGTCATATGGCTAAAGTATTAATGATAATGCTTTAAACCAATTTCTTTATGTACCAATGATATGGAACAAATTTGTAGCCTTACATTTCTATAGTTAACAACTAACCAAAGTAGAGTTTCCATATACCTTGAGATTTTTAGCTTCTATCTTTAAGGTATACAATAAACCCATAACATATGCTTCCTATTTTGCTATGTTATTGGTGCATTTGAATTACAATTTTACTACAATTGGATATTGCCAAGCTTTGGAAGAAATTAGGATCACTCCAATTCCTTTCCTTAATGCATTGGATGCCATATCAAATCACATTTCTCATTCATCTGTTCCCTTTTTGTCATCTTCTTAAGTCTAATCTATGACTAGGATCACTCTAATAAAGATGAAGCCTTATTTACCAATTGTTTGGCAACATATAAGGGTAGATTTACCTTTAATAATCATATCAACCTTATAACATGGCAATCGTATTTCCATATCAAAACCCTTAGCCAAGATTTTTTTAATCAAATGTCTATGTGCTAGCACTCCTGATTAATTAAGTTGACCTTTGTTGTTCCCACAACCTTGTATGGGTTGTAATTGTTGTCAACTAAATTTAAGTGTACAAGTAATTTGACATGGTGGGGCAAGAAAGTAAAGCCATATGGAGGGGCAAGAGGGTAATTTGAAGCTACATAGAGGGGTAAGAAAGTAAAACCACACCCTTGCAAGAGAGAAAACCTACACGAGAGAAAAGAAAAAAGACAATACAGCAAAATAGCAAAGATGGCCAAAGGAGAAAAAGAGAGACCACTATCGGCAGAACACGGGAAAAAGAGAGAAAATACGTGACTACTGAAAGGGGGGGAAGGAAAGAAAATCTGGAATGGCACACTACTGGCACACCAGCGGTCAGCAAGGAGACAACACAACTAAAGAATAGTGACTGGTAGAAAAGGGAGAAAATGAGATGGGCAAAAAAAGGACGGTGAGAGAGATCCAGCTAGACGGTGAGAGAGAAAACGAAGAGACATCACTAAAAAGAAGAGCCACCACCATAAGAGAGAGCCACCACCGTAAGAGAGAAAGCCACCACCATAAGAGAGAAAGCCACCACCATAAGAGAGAGACAGATCACCCGGAAGAGAAGACAGCAAATCTGTGATAGCGTGAGACAAACGGACGACACGACAAAGGAGAGAAAACTAGCTGAAAGAGAGAAAACCAAAGACGAAAAAAGAAAGAGTTGATGACAGAACAGGGGTGGATGAAAGAAAATAGACCACCAGTAGAAAAGAGAAAAACCTGATATGGCCAAAAGGGGTGGACGGCAAAGAGGTGAACGGCCAGATAGGGGTGGACGACGTAAGACTAGAATGTGCAACGGCGTGAGACCAGAACGTGCAACGAAGTGACTGATCAGAAGCATAGGACAGGCCATGACATGTGTAACGATCGACCAAAAGCGTAAGTTCAAGCCATGAAGCCATGAGATGGTGAAAGCAGGAGTTATGTTAAACAACCTAGAAAAGGAATTCGGTGAAGCATTGAAAGAACTCAATGTAGTTCCAAATTTCTTTAAGAGAGGTTAGAGAGTGTTGTAGTGGACTTTTAAGCAGTAGTGAAGCAGCCTATTCAATTCAACAGAGGCAAGACAAGCTAGAAGAAGGGTAGACACAATGAGTGACACTCTTTGTATTGTACCTGCTTGGTATTTGCAATAGTGAAAGGAACATAGGATTAAAACATCCATTGTAACTACATTATGAACGTCGGGAGTACCACATTTGTATTCTCAAGTTTAGTGGATTGTCTCGATAAAGGAAGAGTCCTTACCACCGTGGACGTACGTCACATTGACAGAACCACATAAATCTCTTGTGTCCTTACTTTGATTTACATTCTGTGTTTTGAATTGAGTTGTGAACGCAACTAAAGTATCATCGAACCCATAACCTAAAGAAGACCTAATCAAGAACATTTGATTTGTCTAATAGGCAAGGTGTTTGAAAGGTGACTTTAGGGACTATTGTGATTAGTAGGTAACAATAGGTTTACCTTAGTCAAATCTGTGAAAGAGTTTGCTTTTGAGAAGAGGTTGAAGTTGTTCACATACCTACATATTGACGAGACCTAGAGTATTAAATAAGTAGAATACTTTAAATGAAATTATTAAAGTGTGTTTTTAAGGGGTGTGATACTGATTCATCCCCCCTTTTAATATTACAGACAAGTAGATCCTAGGGTGAAGTTAGGAACTTCAATTGGTATCAAAGTACAGGTTCACTAGTTTGAAACTTAACAGCTTGGTGTACTAGTTTGAAGGGTTTCAAAAGTTTTAACTTATTCAGCATACTAAGAAATGGATGCCAGTACTAGCACCAACACTACTTATAGCAAGAAGGTTCCAATCTTCAACAAAACCAACTACCATAAGTGGAGAGCTAAAATGCAGGTGGTATTTACAACTATAGGCATGAACGTGGTGAAATCTGTATAAGAGGGTTTTGTGGCCCCAGAAGAAGATAAAGATCTAACCCCAGAGGAATTAAGGCAGTTTGAGATAAATGGGAAGGCCTCAAACATCATCATTTCAGCATTAACAAATGCTGAATATGTTAAAGTTGTAGAGTACAAATCTACTAAGGACATATGGGACACATTGCAGAAAGTCTATGAAGGTGATGGCAGAATGAAAGAGGCTAAGCTTCAAGTTTTCAAGGAGAAATATGAATCTCTCATAATGCAGAAAAATGAGATAGTCCAAGATTTCCTCACCAGGGTTATTGATATTGTAAATGACCTTAGAAGTCATGGGGAAAACAAGAAGGACTTATTTATTATGAAGAAAATTTTGAGAATTCTGCCTAAGAGGTTTGCCTCAAAGGTGGTAAGCATAGAGGAGAGTAGAGATCTTAATTCTATATCTCTACATGATTTCCAGTGCAATCTCATTGCATATGAGATGAGAATAAAGTCAATTAAGAGCTCTTTAATGTCAAAGGTATCAAAGGAGGCAACTTTTAAAGTTATGAAACACTTGAAGATAAAAGAAGAGGAAGAATCATTCAGTAAGGATGATGATGGTGATGAGGAAGAAAGTGAAGGTGAAGTGTTGGCTTACTTTATAAGGAAATTCAAGAAGGGGTTTAAGAAAGGAAAAGGACAGTTGTCCTTAAGATGTTATCATTATGGGCAGACTGGACACTTTGCTTCTCAGTGAAAAGTGAAACTTGATGATGAAGATAAGGAAGGTGATGATGAGCCGAATTTAAAATGGAGAAGACCATCATTCAAATCAAAGAAGTCTACCAACCCATAGAAGAAGAAGAGTGGCGCATTCAAGAGTTATATGAGTCAGACAAAAGAAGTTGATGAAGACACATTAGATGAGCATGCCTTTATGGCATCAGCTTAAAGTGGTAATTCAACCTCTGAAGAGGAAGAGGAGGTTGATGAAGAAGAACCAGATCTTGAAGTTGAGTTGGAAGTAGCTTCAAAGGAGATAATCAGAAGGATCAAAACCATAAAAAGGTTGGAGGCTCACATAAAACAAGCTGAAACAAAGTCTGAGGAATCTAAAAGTTAAAAGGATGAAATAAGGGCTGAACATATTAAATTGAAGGGAAGTTTTGAAGAGTAGATCAAAATATACGAAGACCTTACAATAGAGCTTGGCTCAAAGACTTCAAAAATTGAAAGAATGGAGAAAGAGTTGCTGAGACTTTAGCAACAACTCAAAAGGAGCGAAGAGAATGTGCAGAAGCTTGAAATGATAAGAGTAATAAGTATTGCAGGAGAAAAGAAGAATGAAGAGAAAGTGCATCAATCTGAGGCTGCATTGCTTAAAGATAACAAGAATGTGCCGCAAAAGTTGAAAGAGAAGGTTATGACTCAGGAGAAGAAGGTGATTGAAATAAAAGTCACACAAGCAAAAAAGCCAGCTACATTTCCTACATAACAAGTAATGAATAAAAGAAACAAGCTGTGATTAGACCCAAGAAGAGGCAGTTTCAAGGTCACTGCCTTTATTGTGGAGTTTGGGGTCATAAGGCAAGTAATTGCTAGTGAAGAAAGCCAGTATACATCTCCAACTTGAGAAGATCCAATGCTACATACAAGGGGAGACAATATAGAATTTAGAGGAGAACACCTATTGTGAGTTTTTGCACATATTGTAAAAAGCAAGGACACACTGACAAGGAGTGTTGGTGGAAGCCCAAACCAGTGGTTTCAAAGAATAGGTTTATTGTATTGGTAGACTTGGAGCAGTGTGAAAGGTACAGGTAAGATGGCCATAATGCCAAGAGATGCATGAAACTTCTCCTTGAGCAAGAGAAGGCACTCGATGGCATAGTAAAAACAATTGGTGCAATCAAAGCTAAGAAAAAGGAGAAAGCTATCTTCCAACTAGTTCAAAAGAAGGAATATAAATCTAAAAGAGATGTGGCTAACATAGCTGAAATTGCACTAAAGGCTAACTACAAGGATAAGCAATGGATCCTTGATAATGGATGCAGTTCACACATGACAGGAAGTAAGAGTAAATTATCAAAGTTGAACAAGTCAAGTTGGCAATGATGATTAACTGAACATCAGTGGTTAGGGGTTAGTAAATATTGGAAAAGGAAAGCTAAAAGATGTTTTGCATCTTAAAGGACTTAGATATAATCTAGCATCTATTAGCTATCTATGCAATGAAGACCATAAAGTGATATTTACAAAAATAGGTTGCCAAGTAAAGAGCAAAGAAGGCAACACTGTTGCAGCAGGGAAGAGAATAGCTAGAAATTTATATGTGATTGATGAGGACAAGACAAGTAGTTGTTTACTCACCAAAGAAGAAGAAAATCAACTCTAGCATAGGAGGCTAGGACACTTATCATAGAAGAACATGAGGAAGCTGACCATTACTCATGCAGTCATAAACATTCCCGACCTTAGGAGAGAGAGAGTATGTTTGCTCAGCATGCTCTAAAGGAAAACATGCCAGAAAGTAGTATAAGACCAAAGAGTTCAATTCTAAAGCAGTGCTTGACATTATGCATATTGATTTGTGTGGATCGATGAGGACAAAAGGGTTGAATTGTGAGAGGTACTTCATCTTGTTTGTTGATGATTATTCTAGAAGGACTTGCATCATGCACCTCAAACACAAGTCAAAAGTTATGAATTGCTTTAAGAGATACAGTAGATTGGCTGAAAATGAGAGTGGAAGGAAGATCAAAGTATTAAGGTCAAGTCAAGGCACTAAATTTACAAATGAAGCTTTTGAAGATTACCTTGAGAAGCATGGTATTCACCATCAGATGGCAACAGCTAGAACACCTTAACAGAACGGGGTTGTAGAAAGGAAAAATAAAGATGTGGTTGAAATGGCAAGAACTTTATTGCTGGAATCTAAACTTCACACAAGATTTTGGATAGAAGCAACATTTACAACTGTACATCTACTGAATAAAGTCTTACTAAAGCCCAATACTGATAAGACTCCATATGACTATGGAGGTGGAAGAAGACAACAGCCAAGTATCTCAGAATCTTTGGCAACTCATGTTTTGTGAAGAACAAGGAACAAAACTCGAGAAAGTTCAATGCTAGGTTTGATGAAGGCATCTTTATGGGATACTCAGCAAAGACAAAAGGTTATAGAGTTTTCATGCATAAGTTGGGAAAAGTGATCACGTCCAGTGATGTGAGAATAGATGAAAATTGGAAAATAATACAGAATGGAGAAGTTGAGGACAATGAAGAAAATGACTTCAATGTAGATGAAGAATTAGACCAACTTGAAGAAAAGGAACAAGAAGTAAGTTCAGACTCAGAGAATAGTGAGTCTGAAGATGAAGAAAGAGATTCTCTTGCAACTAAAACTGTGCAAGAGAGAAGGACAAAGAAGACATGGACCAGTGCTCATCAAGGAAATCAGATCATAGGTGACCCATCAGTAAGAGTTACAATAAGAAGAAGAATTATGGGAGCTACTACTTTACTCTTACAAGTTGAACCTAAATCTGTTGAAGAGGCTACATAAGACAAAGCCTGGGTCAAAGCTATCAATGAGGAGCTGGATCAAATTGAGAAGAATGATACATGGGAGTTAGTTCCAAGACCCACTAACAAAAATGTCATAGGAACAAAATGGGTGTTTACAATTAAACACAATAAAGATGGTAAGGTGGTGAGGAACAAGGCCAGGCTAGTTTGTAAAGGCTACACTTAGATAGAAGGTGTAGATGTTGATGAAACTTTTGCACCAATGGCAAGGTTAGAAACTATTAGAATGTTCCAAACTTTGGTAGCACATAAGAGGTATAAAGTTTATTAAATGGAATACAAATCAGTGAGGATGAGACACATGTGTGCAAGCTGAAGAAAGCCTTATATGGCCTTAAACAAGCCCCAAGAGCATGGTACAGGAGGCTGGATGTGTATTTGAGAAGGTTAAACTTCAAAAGAGGAACTGTTGATAATAACCTATATGTGTTCAACTTAGAGAAAGGCCAGTTGATAACCATAGTATATGTAGACAACATCATCTTTGGAGGGGAGCTATGCCAAGATTTTGCACAAAAGATGAGTGAGGAATTTGAGATGTCATTGATTGGAGAAATGAATTACTTTCTTGGATTACAGATAAAACAATATGAAGAAGGTATTTTTATTTCTCAAACGATATATGCCAAAGAGATGCTAAAAAAGTTTCACATGGTGGATAGCAGACCTGTCAGTACCATTATGATAGTAGCTGCAAGTTAACAAAAGATCAGGAGGGAAAGAGTACAAGCCCTACAGAGTATAGGAAGATGATAAGGAGCCTTTTGTACCTTACAACATCAAGGCCTGATCTTATGCAAGCTGTATGCATTGCCAGCAGATTCCAAGCTGATCCTAAGGAATCTCATGTGTTGGCAATGAAAAGAATCCTAAGATACCTTAAAGGGACACTGGAAATGGATTTGTGGTATCTGGCCATGGATTTTGTAAAACTATAACCATACACTGATGTAGACTGGGAAGGAACTATAGATGACAGAAAATCAACCAGCAGCTGCAGCTTCTACTTGGGTTCAAAGTGTGTTGCATGGTTAAGTAGAAAACAAAACAATGTTGCTTTGAGCATAACTAAGGCTGAGTATATGGTTGCTTGTGCAGCATGTACTCAGGTGATATGAATGCAAAGAAAATTGGCAAACTTAGGTGTTGAAGTGAAGTTACCAATGAGTGTACCTTGTGATAATCAAAGTGCTATTGATCTCAACAAAAATCCAATTCAATATTCAAGGAGCAAGCATATTGACATCCAGTATCACTTCATTAAAGATCAAATGGAACAGGATACAATTTAGTTGGTGTATGTTGGCACTAAAGATCAAATTTTAGATATTCTAACTAAACCTCTATCCACAGTTGTTTGAAATGCCTCCTTAAGCTTAAAGTTTAGGTGAATCCTCCATCTCTACTTTGTGAGTTTTTTTTGTAATTGGTTGGCAAATGGGGAGAGAAGCAACAGTGCAGGGGGAGTGCATATTTAGGGGGAGTTGTAATTGCTGTATAATGATTTTTGTTTTGAGTTTTGCAAACAATAACAAAGGGGGAGATTGTTGTTCCCATAGCCTTATATGGGTTGTAATTGTTGTCAACTAGATTTAAGTGTGCAAGTAATTTCATATAGAGGGGCAAGAAAATAAAGCCATATGGAGGGGCAAGAGAGTAATTTGAAGCTACATGGATGGGCAAGAAAGTAAAACCACACACTTGCAAGAGAGAAAACCTACAAGCGAGAAAAGAAGAAAAACGATACGGTAAAATAGCAAAAGACAACCAAAGGAGAAAAACAGAGACCACCATTGATAGAACAGGGGAAAAAGAGAGAAAATATGTGACGGCCAAAAGGGGGTGAAGGAAAGAAAATCTGGAATGACACATCACTAGCACACCAGCGGTTGACAAGGAGACAACACGACTAAAGAATAATGACCAGTAGAAAAGAGAGAAAAGGAGACAGCCAAAAAGAGCAAATGGTGAGAGAGATCCAACTGGACATAGAGAGAGATCTAGCTGGATGATGAGAGAGATCCGACTGGATGGTGAGAGAGAAAACAAAGAGACACCATTGTAAGAGAAAAAGCCACCACCATAAGAGAGAGACAAACCACATGGAAAAGAAGATAGCAAATCTGTGACGACATGAGACAAACGGACAACACGACAAAGGAGAGAAAAATGGCTGAAAGAGAGAAAACCATAGATGGAAAAAGAAAGAGCCGACGGCAGAATAGGGGTGGACAAAGAAAAACAAACCAGTGACAGAAAAGAGAAAAACCCAATATGGCCAAAAGGGGTGGACGACAAAGAGGTGAATGGCCAAATAAGGGTGGAAACCAGAACGTGCGTCGAATGAGACCAGAATGTGCAATAGCATGACTGATCAAAAGCGTGGGGCAGGCTATGAGATGTGAAATGACAGACCAAAAGCGTGAGTGCTAGCCGTGAGATGATGAAAGCAGGAGTTGTGTGAAATAACCTAGTGAAGGAATTCAGTGATGCATTGAAAGAACTCAATGTATTTCTAGATTTCTTTCAGAGATGTTGTAGAGTATTATGGTGGACTTCTAAGCAATAGTGAAGTAGCCTATTCAATTCAATAGAGGCAAGACAAGCTAGAAGAAGGGTAGACACAGTAAGTGACATTCTTTGTATTATACTTGCTTGGTATTTGTAATAGTGAAAGGAACAGAGGATTAAGATATCCATTGTAACTACATTATGAACATTGGGAGTACCACACTGGTAGTATAATGGATTGTCTTGGTAGAAAAATAGTCCCTACCACCGTGGACATACGTCATATTGACGGAACCATGTAAAAATCTTGTGTCCTTACTTTGATTTAGATTCTATGTTTTGAATTGAGTTGTGAACGCAGCTACAGTATGATCGAACCCATAACCTAAAGAAGACCTAATTAAGAACATCCAATCTGTCTAATAGGCAAGGTGTCTGAAAGGTAACTTTAAAGACTATTGTGATTAGTAGGTAACAATAGATCTAACTTAGTCGAATCTAAGAAAGAGTTTGTTTTTGAGAAGAGGTTGAAGTTGTTCACATGCTTGCATATTGACAAGAGCTAGAGTATTAAATAAGTAGAATACTTTGGCTAAAATTATTAGAGTGTGTTTTTAAGGGGTGTGATATTGATTCACCCCCCTCTTAGTATCATAGATTAGTAGATTCTAGGGTGAAGTTGGGAACTTCAACCTTATATGGTAAGAAAGAAGAAAATTTGATTTTATATTAGTGCCATATTTAAAGTTGCTAACTTGGCCTATTCAAAATGAATAAGTTATTGTTATTGCCAAGGAACAACTGAAAGCACCCCTCGGTACAATGCCAATGCCATATGCATATATCATAATGGGTAAATCAATCATTCTACTAGCAATTCCTAAACCTTTACATATTGAATACAAGTGTTGAGGGATAAAGGCTAGATTAACTTTTCCAATGTCAAAAGGAAACCTAATTTCAATACTAATCCTTTCTCCCATCATAAGGCAATGAATCAAATTGAGGGATGCAAGGATGATGATTGTTGAAGACTAAATTCTAGTTCCTTTGAAATTGCATGGAAGAGAATATAGCTTTAGCTTGAAGGTGCCCACCCTTTAAGCACCAAAAAGCCTCAGCACCACCAAAAATATTTCACTTAGTGACTAAGGAGCAATCTCCTTCAACACTCTATTATTGTTATCAAAACACTAAAGCAATCTAATAGGTCTATAGTAACTAAGTAGGCTCCCATAATTGAGCATCAACACTAGAGTTAACATTGGTAGTAACATTTAATATTGTAAGAGTCTCCCATAATTAAGCATCAACATTGGAGTTAACATTAGTGGTAACATTTAATACTGCAAGAGTAAGGGACATAACCTAAAGTGGAAGTTGTTATGCTTTGTCATGCATGAGGAAATTGAAGCAAATAAACAAGAAAGTTGTTATGATCTAAGATGATGTTAAGGAAATCCCTCTTTAAAATGTCAAAGGAGAATAGTTACCCACTAAACATAGCCAACATAGCTTTGAATCTAAGGAAATTATTGCTAATAAAGATGGCAAACTATTCCTTAAATACATCAAGGAGAACTAGTATATTATAGTTGAGTTGCTTAATTGAGCTTTAACCAAAATATCAATCCTCTCTTTACTAATAAATTTTAAGTCTCATTAAAGATTCTTACTACATATTCTCAATCAAGTATATGTTTTGTCTAACATTTTTTTAGTTAACTTCAACCACATTATAAATAAAATCACGACAAAGAACTATATCATATTCTTGAACGAAGTGATTGGAATTAAAGGGCATCATTCTACTAAGGCATTATGCATTTCAGTCATTTGTCATGGTTTCAACATTTCTCATGTTCTTATTAATCATGGGTCATCCTTTAATATCATACCTTTAGATACACTAATGCAATTACCAATTGAGACTACCATTATACCTTTAAGTCATATAATTGTCTAAGTATTTAATGGTACAAAATAAGAAGTTATAGGAAGCATTGAACTTTCACTACAAGTGGGACCATGTACTTTTAATGTACCTTTCCAAATGATATGTATCAGAACTAGCTATAGTTGCTTGTTAGGTTGTCCATAGATCCAAGAAGATGGAGCCATTCTTCACCTTGTATCAAAAGGTAAAGTTCATTGTGAGTAACCACTTAATTGAAGTTTGAGTAGAATATGATTTGCTTATCTTAAAACCTTCAAGAATGTCTTAAGGCAACTAAAAAAGCATTGGAATGTGGTGTTTGATCTTTTGAAATTGCAAATGTAAGTCCTTAGTTGGTGTTATTACTCTAAATGCTACCCCAACCATTAGAAGTATTGCTAAAAGTACCCAAGGTAATGATGAAAAATGGCTCCTATCTAGGCAAAGGAATCTTAAAATAGATTTAGGGCATAACCAACCTAATGTAACCAAATAGGTAACAAGACTGTGATAGAATTGGATATTGACCAAAATAAGATGTTGCTCATGAATACCTAGAAGATGAAGTAAGTGAGCTTGTGCTCCTTAGCTCATCGCTTCAAAAGCATAGGATTCATCAATAAAGCCAATGATGAATGCAAGGAATCAGTTAAAGTCATTGTTAAAATGCACATTAATAATCTCGGTGATCTTTGGAGAAAAGGAGGAAGTGTTACCTTAGGTCCCATTAATCCAGTCATGTCATCTTGACATTCTTATAGCCAATTGGCAAGCTTAGGAGATTTCCCAATCACTTGAGTCTTTTAAAACTAATATAGCCTAATTCGCCTACTATTGATGTCCATGACATTCAGGGGCAACTATGTAATAAAATGATTGGTCTTTCATCATATGTTAGCTAATGATGTTTGTTGGTGTCAATTTTACTTATGTCCCTAATCCTATCATTTAAACCACCATCTTAGCATTTATTTATATATGCATAAATTATTCTAACAATGCCTATTCATTTTCTTTAGCCTTTCATCTATTATTAAGGATGATGTTTTAAGATAAGATCAATAGTTTAACTCATGCTTGTCTTAAGTCAAACATTGAAAGCACCCTTTATGTGCTAACCCTAAATGTTCTTGAAGGTAAAGAAATTTTATTATAATTCTAGCTCTTAATCAAATAAGAGAAAGATGTAGTCCATAGATGAAAAAGAGTTAGTGAAGGAAGTTAATTTGGTAATACAAAAACTTTACAAGAAATCAAATTAGCATGAGACATTTATCATAAAATAGGTAAGGCATGCTTCAACTGCTTGGAAAATATATAGATGTATTTGCCTAGTCATATTAGGACAAATCAAGCTTAAACACTAGTATATTGGTGCACAGGATGCCATTAGGACTAAAAAAGCCAACGTTGTTGTGATGAGTTGCCTATAGGCAAGTTCTTTTGTCAAAATGTGATATTTAATTTGTTAATGAAAAAACTATCAAAGGTAATGCGATAATAGATTTCTTGGTAGATTGAGCTAGTCCTAAGTAATAGCCTATGTTGGTTGGAAAATGCACCCTTTCATGAATTAAGATATCTTAGTCATAGTTTAGACTTAAGACAACAATACCAATGAATGGAAAATGTGGTTTAAGTAGGTGTACAATGCATTAGGGCGTGGAATTGGACCAATATTTATTTCTCCAAAAGGCAAGCAGAATATGATGGTGGCAAAATTGTAATTTGAATGCGCCAACATAATAGCGAGATATGAAGCAAGTGCAAAGAATCTATTGTATGCCTTTGAGATAAAAGCCAAAAAAACTCAAGGTATATGGTAACTTAGTATTGGTTATTTACCAATTACTAGATAAATGGGAAATGTGAGATCATAAGTTCATTCCCTATCACCAATTCATCAAAAAACTAGTGGTGCAATTTGATTAGAATACCTTTAACTATATGCCTTATGAAAACAATCAAATTTTTTTATACTTTTGTAATGATGTACAAGATGTATTGTCAAGCTAATGATCAAGTAACCAATGTCAATGTCCACCACACTTTAGCGCATTGCATAGACATTGAAGAGGAGGTGAATGGTAAGCCTTGGCATCATAATATAAAGCACTACTTTAAAGGTTGGGAATATCTTGAGGACAGAAATGAAAATGATCAAAAAAAAAATTTGTAAAAGATGGCAATGAATTTCTTCTTTAGTTGAGACATCCTCTACAAGTGCAACTATAACTTAATCTTATTATGATGTATAGATATGGCTAAGGCAAAAATAATCTAGAAAGAAGTGCATGAAGGCTTATGTATGTGACATGCTAATGGCCTTGTCATGGTTAGAATGATCTTAAAAGCAATATACTATTAGTCAACCATGGAATAAAATTATTCCTAGCATACCAAAAAATAACATAAATGTTAGAAATATATAAATAAGATACATGTAGTACCTACTTCATTGTATGTTATGACATCCCTATGGTCATTCTTTATACAAGGAATGGATGTGATTGTCTTCGTGTGCTTTTTGCCTAGTGAAGTTAAATCTTTTTTATAAGATTTTAAGGATGTATTTGTTAAAGAAATTTTAGATGGTTGACAACTTATAAAGGGAATTGAACAACAAATTGATTTGATCCCTGAAGCTACAATTCCAAATTGATTTACATATAAAAGTAACCTAAAGGAAACAAAGGAACTTCAAAGGTAGATTAAAGAACTCATGAAGAAGGGCTGTATGAGAAAAAGCATAAATTTATGTGTAGTTCTTATACTACTTGTTCTTAAGAAGGATGAGACTTGGAAAATGTGAATTAGTGTCATGTAGTGAATAAATTATTGGTAATGCTTCAAGCATTAACATAGGGCCTATTTTATTGTGAAAATGACAACCCATTACATTATTCTATGAAATATTATATGGGGTAGCACTTAATTATCCAATTTATCATATGAAGTTATATATATTGGTAAAGACTTTAAAGATATGCCAATATTATCTTTGCCTTAAGGAGTTCATGATCTACACTAATCATAAGTCCTTAAAGCACTTGAAGGGACAATACAAGTTGAATAATTAACATGATAAATGGGTGGAATTCCTTAACACATTTCCTAATTCAATCAAGTATAAGTAAAGGAACGAAAACATTGTGACTGATGCATTATCTTGAAGGTATGAGTATATCTCTACTTTAAATGCAATATTGTTACAATTTGAGCATAATAAAGATTTATATGTTAATCTTGATTTTGCTAATGCATTTAATAGATGTGAAAAGGTTGCATTTGGATAATTTTATAAGCATGATAGATTCTTATTTAGATAACATAGGTTATTTGTGCCTAAGAAACTTCAAGAGAGTGAGTGGAGCATATAAGGGTGGTTTAATAAGACACTTTGGTGTTAGAAAAATTTTAGATATTCTAAATGGTCACTTTTTTTGGTTGTATATGAAAGAGATGTTGAGACGATGTGTAAGAAGTGTATCACTTATAAACAAGCTAAATCTTTTGGCCATACTATAGTAGGCCCAATGAACCTTAGGTTAACATATCTATGGATTTTATTTTGTATTTACCCATTTTAGAAAAGGGAAGGGATTTCATTTTTGTTGTTGTTTTCAAGTTTTCAAAGATGCTTTATTCCATTCCTTGCCATAACACCAATATAATCAATATATTAGATTTGTTCTTCAAGGAACTTATCATTTAATGGCATTCTAAGGACTATTGTTTCTAAATGAGATGTTAATGTCACAGGGCCATTATCTTCTTCCCAAAAGGTAACCTATTGGGGTGTGCAGTACCCACGTTTATATGGCCCAAGATCCCCCTCTTCCTCAATAATGTGGGAGTTAGATAGTGTGCACTCATTACATTCTCCCACACCGAATCCATCGATAACCTTGTCGAAGTTCTTGGACAGGCACCAAGTCTAGTTCTCAGCATTCCATGCCAAGTTGAGGGTCCTACAGTAAACAGGGGTATGCTCTGATACCACTTGTCACGAGGCCATTACCTTCTCCCCAAAAGGTAACCTTCTAGGGAAAAGGTAATGGCCTCGTGACATTAAACTCTTAATATACTTTTGGAAGACTTTTTTGGGGAATGTTGGCAATTAAACTATTGTTTCCAACTACATGTCATCTTCACACTAATGGATAAACTAAAGTAGTTAATAAGACATTAACAACTTTGTTGTGCATTGTCACTTAAAAGAACCTAAAGAATTAGGAAGACAAAAGCATCTATTCAACAACTAATTGTTCTCTATTTAAGGTTATTTATGGCTTTCATTTGCTTACTCCTTTGGATTTATTGCCTTTACCTATTGATGAATGAGCTAGTTTGGATGGCAAGAAGAAAGTTGAATTGGTTAACTAATTACATGAAAGGGTGTGTCAATAGATAGAAATAAGGATTGAGTAATATATAAACCATGCTAATAAAAGATGAAAGAATGTTGCTTTTAAACTTGGTGATTGAGTTTAAGTTCATGTGTTTAAGGCAAGATACCCTGCATAAAGGTCTTCAAAGTTGCAATAATAAGGAGATTGGCCATTCCAAGTAATTGCAAAAATAAATGACACATACAAATTGGGATCTTCCTAGTAAGTTTATGCTACCTTTAATATTTCTAATTTTTTTTTCATTTAATGCAAGTGATGATTTGAAAACAAATCTCTTTGAGGAAAGGGGCTATGATGGTAATCAAGTTAATGGGCATAGTGATCCATTGTGCATAAAAAGTGGTCCAATAACAAGAACTAAAACTAAAAGGATGTTACAAACTTTATATGGGTTCATATAAAACAAGATTTGACGTGCTTAGGATTTTGTGAATAGTGTCCCCTTTGAAAATGAAATTTTTTTAATAATTGGAATGGGTTCATATGTTTTATATGGTAACCCTTTGCCTTAAAAATGTAATGAAATTTTTTTTGGAAAATTTCAAAGGAAATTCTAATGATTTTTATAGTGATTTTATGCACCACAAAGTAAAAATGAAAATTTTTTGAAATATTTTAAAGTGATTTGAATGTTTCTTTTCAATGATCCCACTCATCAAAAAGGTGAAACGGAATTTTTGGAAAATTTAAAAAGATTTTAAATCATTTTAACAATGATTTTCTACATAGAAGAAGGAAGAGAATTTTTCTTTTGAAATGTTTAAAAGGGCTTGAATGCATTTTATGGTGATCCTCTTCACCAAAAAAAATAAAAGAAAAGCTTTTGGAGATTTTTGAAGAAGGTTTGGATGCTTCTTGCACTTTATAAGTATAAGAAATTTCTTTTGGCAATTTTGAAAGGAATTTGTATGCTTTTAATAGTAGTCCCTACATTGAAAGATGAGATGAAAATTTTGAAAATCTTTGAAAGGATTTGATGTCATTTCATGTTTAAAGATTAATATAGGGTGCCTAAGATTTGATGTCTTTCCTTCTTTCTCTTTTTGTTTTTCTTTTTCTTTCATTTCTTGCTTCCTTGGTAAACTCCCCTTTGTCTCATTTATCCTCCGTTGGGTCCATTTTTATTCTAGCTCCTCTTTTTCTCTCTAACCATTTCAACCATTCTTTTCCTTTTAATAGTTAAAAGAACCCTTAAGCATAGGTCCCAAGTATGGGAGCCAAAATTTGTTCATGGAGGTTATGATTTTTTATTAGATATTTAAGGTAGACTAATGATAAAGAGAGAGAGAGAGAGAGAGAGAGAGAGAGACGCTACTATACATGGTGGAGGTTTAGTCGATGAATGGATCAGTGCTTAAGGAGTCAACTAGTGCTGATTTCATGTGATGATAGGTGTTCATTTGGTGGACAACACCACGATAGTGCCCTATTTAGTATGTGAACATTAGGAATGGTAAGATTATTACATTAGCTCTAGAGTGGTGGGGGCTTTTAGCGGCGAGCAACATTACATGGCTTAACAACTATCAATGGTAAATTCTAGCTTTTTATCAATAATCCTTAGGGTTAAGTCTTTCCCTAATAATTATTTATGTCATGATTTAGCTTATCATTTTCTATAAATGAGTAAAGTTGAGGGTGGATTATCCTTAAATCGTCCTAAACCTTTTCTTAAAGCAAATAAGACGTATTATAATAAATCAATCACTTATTCTCATGGTAATTCATTGATTATAGCTCATTATGTTCTTTAGATATTCATTCATCCTCAAAGGTTTGCATATATCTTTATAATGTAAAACCTAGGTTCAATGTTTGTAAGATCTAATGATGAGCTTTAACACTTGTTCCCTTACCCAAACATCTAAAATTATATAAATGGTAGCCAATCATTCATACTTCTTAAAAACATAAATATTAAATCAAAAAATTATTTTATTTATAAAATAAAACAAAGTTAAATAATTTAATATATAGTTAAAGTTAGGACCTAATCCCAAGAGAGGAATTTAGCTATTTATGGTCTCAAAATACATGAAAGAGCTTAAAGATACAAGGAAACCCTCCCTTCTAATCTCTTGAATCTTTAAGCCTTTCACTTCATAATCAATTTTCTCTCCTTCAATTCTTTCATTCTCTTTTTTGTTTTTAGCTCTAAGGTAATTTTCAAATGAAAACCCTTGTGTCCCTTGTTAAGCCCATCTTTGATGGCTAATATTAGATTTGTTGTCAACACTATCTCACACAGTTATATGTATTGATTTGATATTATAAATGTCATTAAGGTGTAGTGAGATCATTAGAAGAAACCAATGATGATAGGTCAACCCTAACGTTGACGAGTTAATGTTGATCGTGACTCTAAATTTTAGGGGTCAAGATTGACTGTTGACCGTTGACCATTGATCGTTGACCATAAATTTTAAAAAGACAATGTTATCCATTAATCTTAAATTTTAGGAATCAAATCTTGTCGTTGATTGTAGGGCAACACATGGGACTTAACGATGATTGTTGATGATTGTGTAGCCTTAATTCCAAGGCTCTATAAATACCCTTAGGTGTTTTGTAAAAAGAAAACTAAAGGCTGTAGAAAATTGAGTCAACAGCAAGGAGAGAGCTAAGCAACAAACCTAGGGAAAAAGGGAAGTGAATGGTAAAGAGGAGTAACCACCAAGCAAGGTGCAACCAGCCAAGAAGGAGAGAAAGAAAGCAAGGGGCAGTCAACTAAGCAGAGTACAACAGCCACCAAGGAAGGAATGCAAGACAATAGACCAAGGAGAGGAACAAAGAAGGCAAGGCAACCAGTTAAGGAGAGTGCAGCAGCCACTAAGGAGAGGCATCAAGGCAGCCGACCAAGGAGAGTGTAGCAACCACCAAGGAAAGAAGGCAAGGCAACCATCCAAGAAGAGAGTAGTTTAAGAGGCTTCCCTACACCAGTAGCATGTCTAAAAGGTTTCCCAGTAGTAACAGCATGTCCAGGAGACTTCCTAATAGTAGTAGCATGTCTAGGAAGGTATACCAGCACCAGCAGCACCTCAGGAGGCTTCCAAGCAGCCAAAGTATTCACAATAATCAAGCAAAAAATCAGAACATGTAGTAGCAGGTCCAGGAATTAGCAGCCACTTGCAGAAAGTGCAGTAGCAAGTTGTGTAACAGTAGGTCTATGAATCAACCAATAAATTAAAAACAGTGCAAGAAGATAGCTATAATGCAAGTCGATAACAAGAGTAGCACGCATGGATAGTAGGACCAACACGTGCAGACAATGCTAACAGAAAGTATCAATTGTGCATGCGAACAACGGGCATAGTGCACACAAACAATAGGTGCAAAAAATGCAGATAGTAGGAGCAAAGAGTGTTGACAAAGTGTGTGTGGACAGCAAGCAGCAGAAACAGCGTGTGCATATAGCATTAACAACACATGCGAACAACAATGGATAGACACAGCAGTGTGTATGGATAGCATTAATAATGCATGTGTACAGTAGTGGCAGGGCGTATGAACAGCATTAGCAAAGCCTGCAGATAGTAGCAACAGGAGCATGCATGGGTAGCACTGACAGCTAGTGAGACAACATCTGCAACGAAGGAAGGAGAAGATCCATATTCTGCTCTAGCAAATTGTACACATTGAGTGATCGTTTTCCAAGAAAGGTTTTTCAAAAAACTCTTGATAGATTTGTTGAAAAATATGGTAGGATACCCTTGGAGTGATCAGGAGATCAATAAGTAGTTAAGGAGTGATCCATCCATAATCAAACTATATCCCTTGATAATAAGGGTGGATTATGTGATTTAGACTAATCCTATCACACCGTGGACTTAACTCACACATTGTGAGTGAATCACGTAAAAATTGTAATGTGTTCTTAGGTGCTTGCGCTTTAATTTTTATTTGTATGGTTGTACTCACATAAAGGAGAAATTTGAAAATTGGATCATTGGTTCTAACAAGTCACAGAGGTTAAATCTGGATTGATTTGTAAAAAGAACTAGCTTACACTAATTCACCCCCCCTCTCAGTGTGAGACCTACAATGGTCCTCATCAAGCCCCAAATAGGAGTTAAAGATATATTTATATTTCCTTAACCTAAAGGAGTAAGAAGGACAAAAGAACCTTATTAGAGATAATTGGTACCCCTTCTTATTAGAGACTTAGTTGTGCTTGACATGGTGTTGCCTTTCCTTATGGGCATGGCCATGCCTTTTGAAATGCACAATTATGCCTAAATTTGAAAAAAACTTTTGAAAATTCTAAATGTAAGCAAGCTTGTGCCTTTATCTTATGCTTTGTATACATATGTTGTGATCTCTAACTTTTCCCAACTTTTCTTCATCTTCTTGCATCCAATTTGATGTGCTAACTTTCTCAATTGCCAAATGAGTATAATTACCTAAAAATAATGTACAAAATGAATGAAGCTAACAATTTTCTTCTTTTTAGATCAAAAGCATTCAAAACTAGAACAAAACAAATAGAAATTGGGACAATAAGTTACTTATTTAACCAAAATATAACTGAACACCTAAATAAATGAATGCAAAATGTGAATACATTAAGTATCAAAAAGGATATGGATACTACACTTTAGAAAAGAATGGACTTGAAAGTGAAAAGTTAGGTTGGAATGTTATAAGATAATAATTTTGATAAGTTCTCAAAATTCAATTAAGAGCATAAAAAGAGTTTCTTATTTTTCAATGCATTTAATCATTTGGCCATTTAAGCTTATAAGAAGGTGTCTATTTATAAGATGAATAACAACCCTAAAATTAGAGATAATGATAGACTTCTAAAATATAGGAATACTCTTATTTTATTCAAAAGGAACTAAATCATAGCTAGCAAACTCCTATTTAGAAGTTTATTTTATTGCTTAACCTTGGTCTATTAGGCACTCCAATCATATTGATAAAGACTTAGTTCTCCTTTAAGCTTGAATTCATGGTAGTTGTATTTTGGTTGGCTTGAATGTCTTTAATTAATAAATTTTGTGCTTCTTTCAACTTTTTCTCTATAACTCATATGATTGGAACTTTTATAATGTGTAATGGATGTTTGGAATCCTCTTAAGTCCTACATGCATCATCTTTAAACTTCTTACAAGTGTTATGATATTTCCTCAATAAAGCCTCCTCTATTCAATTGCAAAAATGCATACCTCTATCATTGATCAAAGTCCTATGCGTTCCATATCCGTAAAAAATATGAGAATTAACAAAATCTAAATCAACTTTAGAATCATCAGTCCTAATGACTTTATCTTATACACACTTGGAAATGTAGTCAATAGCAAGAAGAATATAAACATTACCAAAAACAAATAATGAAGTTTATGGTTAGTTCAATGAGATTTATGGAACAAATCATGCCTTTATGCCCATCATCAAAAGGTTGTTCCTAGTACCAAACAAGCCAAACCAAACCATATTAAGAAAGAAAAGGCATACATATAAAGGCAAGCAAGATGTAAATAATAGAAGATAAGAAAGATTAGAAGTAAGAAATGCCTTTTTTTAAGGAAGAATTTTATATACAAGGAGGAGATATTAGTTATCAAATTAAAGAGGCACTTAGCTCATAAGTTGGTTCAACCATATTACTTAATAAATGTTTCTTACATGTGATATGTCAATGACTTACTATTGCAAATTATAGGTGTCATAAAGCTTCTCATAGAAATATATAAGCATATTGCCCAATTCTTATAATCAAGAATAAAAAAATTTACAAACTAGTATATGGGTTTATGGCATTTGATCTCTATGAGATAAGTCACCTATTTTTTGACAATGTTCACAAGTCTTACAAAACAAGTAAGAATTATGAAGCAATGATGGCCAACAGAAACCATACATAAGTACCTTTTATTGTTCTTTTCAATCCAAAAGTTTCCTCCATAAGCATAAGAATGATAGAAGGAAAGAATAAAATAAAACTTAGTTTCAAGTA
>JAHLGO010021096.1:5394121-5427488 GCA_020615895.1 Ceriops decandra | reverse complement strand
TGAGTTTTAGGTGGGGTAGTGACCAAGACAAGGCTTTTAATTGCATCAAGCAAAACTTAAGTTTTCACTACCCCACCTAAAACTCATGTTCTTTTCTATAAGCTCAATGAGTGGTGCAATAATGGTGCTAAAGTCCTTAACAAAACGTCTATAGAAACTAGCTATACCATGAAAGCTACGTACATCACAAATTGACATAGGTATAGGCCAATCTCAAATTGCCTTGACTTTTTCCTCGTCAACCTCAACACCTTTAGGACTGACAATATAGCCAAGAAATGTGATCTGATTAGTACAAAAGGAACATTTCTGTAAGTTAGCATACAATTTCTTAGAATGTAAAACACTTACAATAAAATGTAAATGATCAAGATGCTCTTTTAGGGTTTTATTATAAACTAAAATATTATTAAAATACACAACTACAAATTTACCAATGAATGGACGCAAAACATGATTCATAAGTCGCATAAAAGTGCTTGGTGCATTAATGAGATCAAATGGCATAACAAGCCATTTATACAAACTGTACTTAGTTTTGAAAGCTATTTTCCACTCGTCTCCCTCTCTCATCCTAATTTGATGATATCCACTTTTCAAATCAATCTTATAAAAGTCATGTGAACTATGTAATTCATCCAACATGTCATCTAATCTAGGTATGGGGTGACAATACTTTACAGTGATTTTGTTGATTGCTCGACAATCAATACATATCCTTTAAGTCCCATCTTTTTTGTGTAAAAGTAAGACAGGAACAACACACGAACTCGTGCTTTTCTTGACATATCTATTTGTTGTTCCCACAGCCTTGTATGGGTTGTAATTGTTGTCAACTAGGTTTAAGTATGCAAGAAAGTAAAGCCATATGGAAGGGCAAGAAAGTAAATTCACCACGTAAGGGCAAGAACGTAAATCTGCCACGTAAGCCCTATTAGGTTTCATGGAAGAGAGTATATAAAGGCCTTGGAAGACTAAGCTAGAGGGGTCGGCCAAAACAAAAGAGAGAAAACATTGGAAGAGCAACTAGCCGAACAACATAACCCTAAGTGGCAAAACCACAAAACACAAAAAGAGGGTACATGGCAAGAAGAGAGGGTAACCATCCAAGCAAGAGAAATCATCCAAAGGAGACAACCGACCAAAGGAGACAACCAGCCAAAGGAGATAACTAGCCAAAGGAGACAAACGTCGAAACATAACCATTTGGCCAACACAAGAGAAATTGGTAAGCTAGGGTATTCAGCTAATCAACCCTAGACATCCAAGCAAGGAGACAACTGGCTAAGCAAGGAGATCAACGTCCAAACCAACCTACTTGGCCAAACAAGGTGAACGTTCATACAACCCTACATGGCAAAGCATAATCAATGGTAGAGAGGGTGGACAACAAATCACAAATCAGAAATGGTGGAACGGCCAAACACAAAAACAGCACGCCAAAACCAAAGAGTGAATGGCAAAACCACCACCGGCTGAAAGAGAGAGGACATCCAACCAACCATTCTGCCAACACAAAGAGAAACCATCCAAAGTGACAAACCAGCTAACACAAGCTAAACGGCAAAGCAATCAACCAGCAAAAGAGGTATGGACGGCAAGGAGGAGAACGAGTATGGCAAGGTGAACGGTAATAAAAAGAGCACAGTCACAACAAACCAACGGCAAGTGAGACCTTGGTAAGTCAAAACCCTACAACAAGGAAGAGTAAACTGGCTGAACAGCAAGTGTGAACACACGGCAAACCAAGGGAGACCTTGGACAGCAAGGGAAACTGGGCAATGGCTGGAAGGAAACTGTGTGACTCACGGTAAGAGGAGAGGCAAACGCACTAGTGGTAAGAGAGCAAACGCACTAGTGGTAAGAGAGCAAACAGCACATAGTCTGTAAGGGAAGAGAGGAGAAACTGTGAAAGAGGAGACCACCGGGAGAGTAAACCAAGCTGCCTGAAGGTGTGAAATGGACAAGGGCAAACTAGAAACGTTCGTGAGGTGTGTGACTAGCAAGGCGTGCAAACCAGAAATGTACTTGAGTTGTGAAACCAGCAAAGTGTGCAAACCAGAAACATGCATGAGACATGAAATGCCAAACCAGAAATGTGAGGCGAGCCGTGAGACAGTGAGATCGTGAAATAGGAGACGGGTGAGACCATGAGACAGTGAAAGCAGGAGCTGTGTGAGACAACCTAAAGAAGGAATTCGACAAAGCATTGAAAGAACTCAAAGTATTTCTAGATTTCTTTGAGAGAGGTTAGAGATTGTGGTGAACTTCTAAGCGGCAGTGAAGCAGCCATTCAATTCAACAGAGGAAAGAAAAGCTAGAAGTAGGGTAGACATAGTATGTGACACTCTTTTTATTGTACTTGCTTGGTATTTACAATAATGAAAGGAGCAGAGGAGTAAGACATCCATTATAACTGGTATTCTCAAGTATAGTGGATTTTCTCGGTAGAGGGAGAGTCCCTACCACCATAGACATACATCACATTAACGAAACCATATAAATCTCATGTGTCCTTACTTTGTTTTATGTTATGTGTTTTGAATTGAGTTGTGTGAACGCAGCAAAAGTATTAGCCAACCCATAACCTAACGAAGACCTAATAGACAAGGTGTCTGAAAGGTGACTTTGGGGACCATTATGATTAGTAGGTAGCAATAGATCTACCTTAATCGAATCTAAGAGAGAGTTCGCTTTTAAGAAAAGGTTGAAGTTGGTCATATATCTGTAAATTGTGGTGATATTGATTCACCTCCACTCTCAGTATCACAAATTAGTATATCCTATGGTGAAGTTGGGAACTTCAATTGGTATTAGAGCTCTGGTTCACTAGTTTGAAGCTTAACAGCTTGGTGTACTATTATGAAGGGTGTCTATAAAGGTGAAGGCAGAATGAAGGAGGCCAAGCTTAAAGTTTTCAAGGAGAGATATGAATCCCTTAGAATGTAAAAGAATGAGAAAGTCCAAGAGTTCTTCACCAGGGTTATTGATGCTTTAAATGACCTTAGAAGACATGGGAAGAATAAGAGGGACTCATCTATTGTGAAGAAAATTTTGAGAATTCTGCCTAAGCGATCTCATTTCTACGCTCTACATGATCTCCAATGCAATCTCATTGCATATAAGATAAAAATAAAGTCAACTGAGAGCTTTTCAACGTCAAAGGTATCAAAGGAGGCAGCTTTCAAAGCTATGAAACACTTGAAGATAAAAGAAGAGGAAGAATCATCTAGTAACGACGATGACGATGATGAGGAAGAAAGTGAAGGTAAAGTGTTGGCTTACTTCACAAGGAAATTCAAGAAGGGGTCGAAGAAGGAAAAAGGGCAGTTGTCCTTGAAATGTTATCATTGTGGGCAAACTGGACACTTTACTTCTCAATGCAAAGTGAAACTTGATGATAAAGATAAGGATGGTGATGATGAGCAGAATTCAAAATGGAGAAGACCATTATTCAAATCAAAGAAATCTAGCAAGAAGACTGCCAACCCACAAAAGAAGAAGAAAGGCTCATTCAAGAGTTATGTAAGTCAGATAAAAGAAGCTGATGAGGAGGAAGATGAAGAATCATTAGATAAGCAGGCCTTTATGCATCAGCTCAAGGTGGTAGTTTAACCTCTGTAGAGGAAGAGGAGGTTGATGAAGAAAAACCAGATCTTGAAGCTGAGTTGGAAACAGCTTCAAAGGAGATAATCAAAAGGGGCAGAACCATAAAAGGTTAGAGGCTCACATAAAACAAGTTGAAGCAAAGTCTAAGAAAGCTGAAAATCAAAAGGATCAAATAAAGGCTGAATATATTGACTTGAAGAGAAGATTTGAAGAACATATCAAAATATGTGAAGACCTTAGAATAAAGTTTAGCTCAAGGACTTTAAAAATTGAAGGAATGGAGAAAGAGTTGCTGAGACTTCAGCAACAACTGAAAAGAAGTGAAGAGAACTTGTAGAAGCTTGAAATGATAGGAGAAGCAAGCTCTGCAAGAGAAAAGAAGAATGAGAATTTGTCACGGAAGTTGAAATAGAAGGTTGTGACTTAGGAGAAGAGAGTTGAGAATAAAGAAGATCTGAAGAAGCAACCTAAGGTGGCAAACAAAAATGAAGAAAAGAAGGTCAACCAACAGAGGGCTACAGCTGAACAGAAGAAGGAGAAGATGGTGATTGAAATGAAAGTCACACAAGCAAAGAAGCTAGCAACTTTGCCTACACACCAAGTAATGAATAGAAGAAAACAAGTTGTGAGTAGACCCAAAAAGAGGTAGCGTCAAGGTCACTGTCTTTATTGTGGAGTTTGGGGTCATAATGCGAGTAATTGCTAGTGGAGAAGGCCAGTATATGTCTCCAACTTAAGAAGATACGATGCTGCATATAGGGGGAGACAATACAGAATTTAGAATAGAACACTTGTTGTGAGTTCTTGCATATATTGTAAAAGGCAAGGACACGCTGACAGGGATTGTTGGTGGAAGCCCAAACCAATGGTTTCAAAGAACAAGTTTGCTATATTGGCAAACTTGGAACAGTGTGAAAGGTGCGGGCAAGATGGCCATAATGCCAAGAGATGCATGACACTCTCCCTGAGCAAGAGAAGGCACTCAATGGCACAGTGAAAACAAGATGTGTAGTCAAAGCTAAGAAAAAGGAGAAAGCTATCTTCCAGCCAATTCAAAAGAAGGAATATAAAGTTAAAAGGGAGGTGGCTAATTAGTTGAAAATGCACTCAAAGCTGACTACAAGGATAAGTAGTGGATGCACTTCACACATGACGGGAGACAAGAGTAAATTGTCAAAGTTAAACAAGTCAAGAGAAGGTAGAGTCAAGTTTGGCAATGATGATTCACTCAACATAAATGGTCAGGGGTCAATAAACATTGGAAGAGAAAAACTAAAAGATGTTTTGCACGTTAAAGGACTTAGATATAATCTAGCATATATCAGCTAACTATGCAATGAAGACCATAAGGTAATATTCACAAAAATAGGTTGCCATGCAAAGATTAAAGAAGGCAATACTATTGCAGCCTTGAAGAGAACAACTGGAAATTTATATGTGATTGATGAGGACAAGACAAACAATTGTTTACTCACCAAAAAAGAAGAAAATCAACTCTCGCATAGGAGGCTAGGACACTTAACACAGAAGAACATGACAAAGCTGACCACTACTCATACAATTAAAAACATTCCCAACCTGAGGAGAGAGAGAGAGAGAATATGTTTGCTCAGCATGTTGTAGAGGAAAACATGCCAGAAAGCAGTATAAAGCCAAAAAGTTTAGTTCTGGAGTAGTGCTTGACATTGTACATACTAATTTGTGTGGGCCGATGAGAACAAAAAGGTTGAATGGTGAAAGGTACTTCATCTTGTTTGTTGATGATTATTCGAGAAGGACTTACATCATACACCTCAAACACAAGTCAAAAGTTCTAAATTAGTTCAAGAGATACAAAAGATTGGCTGAAAATTAGAGTGAAAGGAAGATTAAAGTTTTGAGGTCAGATCAAGGCACTGAATTTACAAATAAAGCTTTTAAAGATTGCCTTGAGAAGCATGGAATTTGTCACCAAATGGTAACAGCAAGAACACTTCAACAGAACAGGGTGGAAAGAGGAAAAATAGAGCTGTGGTTGAAATGGCAAGAACTCTACTGTTGGAATCCAAGCTTCACACAAGATTTTAGATAGAAACAACATTTACAATAGTGCACTTACTAAATAGAGTTCTACTAAGGCCCAATACTGATAAGACTCCATATGAGCTATGAAGTGGGAAAAACACAACAGCCAAGTATCTCAGAATCTTTGGTAGCCTAAGTTTTATGAAGAACAAGGAGAAAAACTTGGGAAAATTCAATACTAGGTCTGATGAAGGCATCTTTGTGGGATACTCAGCAAAGACAAAAGGTTACAGAGTTTTTCTGCATAAGCTGGGAAAAGTGATCACGTCCAGTGATGTGAGAATAGATAAGAATTGGTAAATAATGCAGAATGGAGAAGCTGGGGACAATAAAGAAGATGACTTCAATGTAGATGAAGAATTAGACCAACCTGAAGAAAAGCAAGGAGAAGTTAGTTTAGACTCGAAGAAGAGTGAGTCTGAATATGAAGAAAGAGATCCTCTTGCAACTAAGACTATGCAAGAAAGAAGGATAAAGAAAATGTGGACCAGTGCTCATCAAGGAAATGAGATCATAGGTGACCCATCAGCAGGAGTTACAACAAGAAGAATGATTGTGGGAGCTACTGCTTTACTCTCACTAGTGAAACCTAAATCTGTTGAAGAGGCTACATAAGACAAAGCTTGGGTCAGAGCTATTAATGAGGAGTTGGATCAAATTGAGAAGAATGAAACATGGGAGTTGGTTCCAAGACCCACTAATGAGTTGTTTGAAAAGCACAGAATGAGTATGTTTGTGCAAATGCCTCCTCAAGCCTGAAGTTCAGGTGAACCCTCCATCTCTACTTTGCGAGTTTTTCAGATTTGTAATTGGTTGGCAAAGGGGGAGAGAAGTAACAATACAGGGGGAGCTATTAAGAAAAGGGGAGTGCATATTTAAGGGGAGTTGAAATTATTGCATAATGGCTTTTGTTGTGAGTGTTGCCAATACTTACAAAGGGGGAGATTGTTGTTCTCACAGCCTTGTATAGGTTGTAATTGTTGTCAACTAGGTTAAGTGTGCAAGAAAGTAAAGCCACATCGAAGGGCAAGAAAGTAAATCGACATAAGGGCAAGAACGTAAATTTGCCACGTAAGCACTATTAGGGTTTCATGGAAGAAAGTATATAAAGGCCTCGGAAAGCAAAGCTAGAGGGGTCAGCCAAAAAAAAAAAGAGAAAACGTTGGAAGAGCAACCGGTTAAACAACACAACCCTAAACAGCAAAACCACAAAGCACAAAGTAAGGGTACACGGCAAGAAGAGAGAGTAACCGTCCAAGCAAGAGAAATCGTCCAAAGGACTCAACCAGCCAAAGGAGACAAACATCCAAACACAACCATTCAACCAATATAAGAGAAACTGATAAGCTAGGGTATTCGGTCAATCAACCCTAGACATTCAAGTACGGAGACAACCAGCTAAGCAAGCAGGTGAATGTCCAAACCAACCTACACGACCAAACAAGGTGAACATTCATACAACCCTACACAGTAAAGCACAATCAATGGTAGAGAGGGTGGATGGAAAATCACAAATTAGAAAATGTGGAACGGCTAAACACAAAAATAGCACGCCAAAACCAAAGAGTGAATGACAAAACCACCACCGACTGGAAGAGAGTGGACGTCCAAGCAACCATTTGGTCAATACAAAGAGAAACCGTCCAAAGAGAGAAACAGGCCAACATAAGCTAAACGGCAAAGCAATCAACCAGTAAAAGAGGTATGGATGGCAAGGAGGAGAACGGCCAAGGCAAGGTGAATGGCAATAAGGAGAGCACAGTCACAACACACAAATGGCAAGTGAGACCTTAGTGAGTCAAAACCCTACAACAAGGAAGAGTAAACCAGATGGACAGCAACAGTGAAAACACGGCAAACCAAGGGAGACCATGGACAGCAAGGGAAACTGGGTAACAGTTGGAAGGAAATTGTGTGACTCACTATAAAAGGAGAGGCAAACGCACCAATGGTAAGAGAGGAGACAGCAAACAGTTCGTAAGGGAAGAGAGGAGAAACCGTGAAAGAGGAGACCACCAGGAGAGCAAACCAAGATGTCTGAAGATCTGAAATGGACAAGGGCAAACCAGAAACGTGTGTGAGGCATGTGACTAGCAAGGCGTGCAAACCAGAAACGTATGTGAGTTGTGAAACCAGAAAGCATGTAAACCAAAAACATGCGTGAGATGTCAAATGCCAAACCAGAAATGTGAGGTAGGTCGTGAGATGTGGAATGGCAAATCAAAAACGTGAGGTGAGCCATGAGACAATGAGATCGTGAAATAAGAGACGTGTGAGACTGTGAGAAGGTGAAAGCAGGAGTTGTGTGAGACAACCTAAAAAAGGAATTCAACGAAGCATTGACAGAACTCAATGTATTTCCAGATTTCTTCAAGAAAGGTTAGAGAGCATTGTGGTGAACTTTTAAGCGGCAATAAAGCAGCTATGCAATTCAATAAAGACAAGACAAGCTAAAAGAAGGGTAGACACAGTAAGTGACACTCTTTGTATTGTAATTGCTTTGTATTTGTAATAATGAAAGGAGCAGAAGATTAAGACATCTATTGTAACTAGTATTCTCAAGTATAGTGGATTGTCTTGGTAGAGGGAGAGTCCCTGCCACCATGGATGTACGTCACATTGACGCAACCACGTAAATCTTGTGTCCTTACTTTGTTTTACGTTCTGTGTTTTGAATTGAGTTGTGTGAACATAGCAAAAGTATCAACCAACCCATAACCTAACGAAGACCTAATAGACAAGGTGTCTTAAAGGTGACTTTGGGGACTATTGTGATTAGTAGGTAGCAGTAGATCTACTTTAGTCGAATCTAAGAGAGAGTTCGCTTTTAAGAAGAGATTGAAGTTGTTCACATATCTACGAATTATGGTGATACTGATTCACCCCCCTTCTCAATATCAGAAAGTAGTAGATCCTAGGTGAAGTTGGGAACTTCACCTTTGGAAATAAGCTTTTCAACCTGCCTTTAAAGCTCCTTTGTTTACTTAAGATTACTCTTATATGCTAGCCAATTACGAATGGATGCATCTAAGATAAAATTAATTTAATGCTCAATTCCTCTATTAGGTGGCAATCCACTTAGGACATCGTTAGGGAATACGTCTTCAAATTCTTGCAATAGAGCAACAGTAACACTAGGTAAAGATGGGTCAAACTTGTTAGTGTTAAAATAAGCCTCCTTGTACAAAAGTACAATCATGGGCTGTTTGGCATAAAATGCTCTTTTGATATCACTTTCTTTTGCATAGAGACTTTCTCTTTTCTTCTCTTTCTCTTGTGTCCTCACGTTTTCTCCTCTCTTTTCTCTTTTATCAATCTCTTTTTTTTGTTCACTCTCATTTTTAATCCTTAATTAATCCTCATAAGCTTGTTAAGGTAATAATGGTACAAGAGTGATAGGTTTTTCATTCATTGCAAAGGAATATCAATTCTTAAAGCCATCATACAGAACTCACTTGTCAAATTGCCATGGTCTTCTTAATGGCCTGTATGCATAGGTACAACATCACATAAAACTTCATCATGGTACCTTCTGATAGAAAATGATATAAGCACTTGCTTATTTACCTTGACTTCACCACTCTCATTCAACCACTGAAGCTTATATGGCCTGGGATGCTTTATAGTAGGTAAATCTAGCTTCTCAACCATAGTTTTGCTAGCAACATTAGTGCAACTCTCACCATCAATAATCATACTACATACCTTATCTTTGATAAGACACCTTGTCTAAAAGATGTTATCTCGTTGCACCTTATTTTTTTTCCTTTACTTGCACATTCAATGCTCGCCTTATAACGAGAGCTACTTTGTTAACTGGATACTCCTCTCCATCACTTTCACCCTTTGATGATGACACAGAATCATCATCACCATTACTTCTCAAGATCATTGCATGCTTATTTGGAAATTGAGATGTAATGTGACCCTTGCCTAAACACTTAAAACATTTAACATCTCTATTTCTACTAGGTTAGGGTTCAACATTACCTATCTCCTTACTAGAACCCAAATTCTTGTCCTTGGGTAGCTTGGCTTTGGACTTGTAATTGGTCATCTCCTCCCTTTGACTCTAATTTGGCTTCCATGATGAGGTAAAACTTGAAATCTACCCAAACCATATGGAGCCCTTTTGTTTAAGTTGCCTTTTAGGTTTCATTGCCATGTGCACCATGTCCTCTAATTCCACATAGTGTTGCAATTCAACTACTTGTGCTATGTCCCTATTTAGCCTTTATAGAAATCGAGCCATGGTTGCCTCTCTATCTTCTTTTACATTCACCTTAATCATGGTAATCTCCATCTCCTTGTGGTAGTCCTCCACACTTTTGATGCCCTAAGTGAGCCCTTGTAGCCTTTGGTACAACTCCTTGTAATAGTGATTAGGGACAAACCTCCTCCTCATGATAGTTTTCATCTCTTCCCATGTATCGATAGGCCGCTCATGATTCCTTCTCCAAGTCAAAACAAGTTAATCCCACCAAATAATAGTATAATCAGTAAATTAAACTGTAGCAAGCTTTACCTTTTTCTCCTTGGAATAGTTGTAGCAGTCAAAGACCAATTCAACCTTCTTCTTCCATTCTAGGTATGCATCAAGATCATTCTTACCTTGGAATGGAGGAAATGTCATTTTAATACTACCCAAATTATGGTCATAGGTGCCTTGCCTCCCAAATTCTCTTTGATCCCTTCTATTGTTAACAATTCTAACCACAGTAGTTTGATCATCAAATTCATCATCTTTTACATCATCATCATGGTCATAGGTACATCTCAACTTGCCTTCTTGCTTTAGGAGCCTCATATTCCCCATTCGTCTTTTGCAATTTTGCTATTGTTTTAGCTTGCTCCTCTATCCTCTCCCTTATACCATCAAATCTAATATTCATGTGCTCAAATTATTGTTACATAGCTTTGATTATGAAGAACACATCACCAGCTCCTTCCTAAGCTACACAAAATAGTATTACTTCTACACAAAATAATTAGGATACCTCACAGAACACTCCCTCACGTGTGTCACTCAAAAGATGGTGTCACACTCCCTCTTGTTTACACTATTTATAACTTTTTCTTTATATGAACTTTCACTCTTACCTTTTACCACTCGGATTTTCCCTTTTAGCTGTATAAAGAACTAAACAATGTAAATCAAAGGTATTGATTTTGAACATAATAAGATAAATGGCATAGAATTGAACAAATTGGAGAACAAGGAATCAAAAACAAAAAAGGATATCAAAGCAAATGAATTTAATGAACTAAACTCACAAAAATTAGGACAGGGGTAGTACAACCTTGGGTAACAAAATAAGAAAATAGATGGTACAATTGAAGTTGAGTAAGAAAAATTTTATTATTATTGTGGCCAATATGATCAAACTGTTAACCTTATCAATAACTTAAATTTTATGTTCTCTTTCTTTTGTTCTTCTTCCTTTTTTTTTCTTTTTTTTTTTTCAATACAAAACAATAGTATGATACTTAGATACAGTAATTGGAATTAAAATTAGCACATTTATGAGCTTAAACAAATAAACAAAGAGAGAAGGATTACAAATAAATAAATTTGTGCATTTGAATGGTAATGCACATAATAGACAAACTAAGCAGAAATAAATAAATCACAAGGTAGAAAATTGAAGAGTGAGTGGAATCAACCTAATTTAGAACCATGCTTCATACCAACTGATACGAAAAACCCCAAAAAGACGTGGTTTAGGGACCCAATGCACGCAAGGAATCAAAGAACAACCGAGAAAGCTAAACCAAAGTTTAATAACACAAACTTGGCTGGCTTGAATGTCCTCAATCAACCCATTTAGTACTTCTTCAATCTTTTTGGCTCTAGCTCATGTTATTGGGCCTTTTGGAATGGGCAATGGACCTCTTACATCAATTGAAGATCTAGCTCATGTCATTGGGCCTTCTGGAATGCGCAATGGACCTCTTGCATCCATTGAAGGCTTCCACCCACCATCTCTACAGTTCTCATCAATTAGCCATTAAAGATAGACTCAACAAGATATAAGACATAATTAAAGAGATAGGATTTGCACATGAATGGCATTAGAACTAAGATCATCGCAAGTTGTTGACTGCACTATCAGTCTTTGTTAATCCCTATAACACTAGTCATCTTTTTGCGACTTTATGCCTAAATACATCATTTTCTTTGACATAAATCACTGAAGATTATGTTTTCCCTTCATTCTAACTAACAAACTAATTGCCACATGAATAATAGCTTTCCATTGAACCCTAACACAGGTGTAATTGATATAATCATATTTATTTAGCTAATGTGTGTCAATGGGCATTTTAAATAAATATAACATAGACCTTTTTCTTTTTTAAGACTCTTAAGGATTCAAGGATTTCTTCCTAACCTTGTATCTAGAGCTTTATGTTGAAACTAAATCATAAAAATAATTTCATGTGAGCTTGAGAATGCATTTTGCATTTACAACCCTAGTGATAGGATGATGTAGCCATCTTGAGTAAGTTTAACTCTATTTTAACTTGTCTTTGAATTTTAGTTATGAACAATAGTTGGGAGCAATTATGCACGTGTTTGAAAATGTGGTTTGCTTTTGCAATTTGAGTGATAAGGTGATGCAACCATCTTAAGCAAGTTCAATCCACATGTTAGTTAACCTTTGAAATCTCAATTGTAAATGGTAGTTAGGAGCAACTTTGTACAAGTTTAAGAATGTATTTAGCATTTGTAATCTAAGTGATAAGGTGATATAGCCATCTTGAATAGGCTTAGATGACACTAATGTATTTATAGAATTTCAACAAAGAATAGTGGATGGAAAATCCATTTATGGTAGCCTAAGAATGCCTAAATCCTCATATATCATAATAGTCATAGTCTTTGCAAATTAAGCCCCATTAAAGCTATTAATTTGAAATCAATTGATTCTATAAAGTTTGAATTCACAGCACAAAAGAAAAAAAAAATGCAAACTTACCAACCACAAGTAACACCAACCAAAAACTTAGCAAAAGGAAAAAAAAATACACAAAGAACACCAAGAAAAGAGAGCACTAGCAAGAGCAAAAATCATTGTTTGAGAGATCTTAAAAGGTGAGATAAATCATGATTTTCGTAGTATTAAAATGAAACTTCCTTTGTTCTAAGGGAAAAATGATCCTAAGTCCTACCTAAGATGGGAAAGGTTAAGTTGATCTTTGATTACAAGAACTACTTTAAAAAGAAAAAAAGGTAAAACTTATTGCCATTGATCAACTTGTTTGAATAGGTGAAGAAATCACATGAACCTATTGATACATGGGAGAAGATGAAGGTGATCATAAAGAGGAGATTTATCCCTAATTATTATTATAAACATTTGTATCAATGATTGCAAAGACTTGCCCAAGGCACTAAGAGTGTTGAGGAATACCATAAGGAGATGGAGATTGTAATGATTCAAGCCAATGTGTAGGAAGACATGGAAGTAATAATGGCAAGATTATTACAAGGGCTTAATAGAGACATAACTAATGTGGTTAAGTTGTAACATTATGTAGAATTAGAAGACATATGCACGTAGTGATGACAGTTAAGAAGCAACTCAAATGCAAGGATTTGACATTGTTTGAAAAGAACTTGGGTTCCATTTTATCTTAAAAGTGCAATTATGGCAAAAAGGAGGAGAGGGCTAACTAAAAACCTAAGGAAGCCATGGTGTTGCAAGCCAATAATGATATTGAGATTGAAAATGAGTTCAATAATAACTTCATGTCACTTCTAGAGGATGTAAGTGATGGAGGAGGGCACATAGTTGAGGGAGATCTGTTAATGGCTAGATGAGCATTGATTGCACAACCCAAGGAAGATGATGAAGTTTTGAGAGATTATATCTTCCATACAAGGTGCCACATTAAAGATAAGTATGTAGCATGATCATTAATAAAGGTAACAACCCAAATGTAATTAGAATTACTCTTATTGAAAAGTTTAATTTACCTAGGCCATATAAGCTTAAATGGTTCAATAAATGTGGAGAGGCTAAGGTAAATAAGCAAGTATTAGTTTCTTACCATTAAGAGATATACTTATGAGGTCTTGTGTGATGTTGCACCCATGTATGCTAGGCATATTTTGTTGGGAAGAACTTGATGATATGATTGAGGTGTAATGCATAATATGATTGAGATAAGACCTTGTTGACATCATTTTTTTATTGCTAATGTTGGATTTGTTGTCAATACCATCTCACACAGTTATATGTGTTGATTTAATATTGTGAATGTTGTTGAAATGAAGTGAGGTCATTAGAAGAAACTAGTGATGACAGGTCAACCTTGGCATTGAGGAGTCAATGTTGACCATTGGCCCTAAATTTTAGGAAGTCAAGGTTGACCATTGACCCTAAATTTTAGGAATCAAATTTGGTCATTGATTGTAAAGCAACATATAAGAATTCATGATGACCGTTGATAATCATGTAATCTTAATCTAAAGCTCTATAAATACCCTTAGGTGTCTTGCAAAAAGAAAACAAAGGGCTGTAGAAAATTAAGTGAACGGTAAGGAGAAAGATGAGTGGCAAACCTAGGGAAAAAGGGAGGTGAACATCAAAGAGGAGGCAACCACCAAGCAAGGTGCAACTGGCCAAAAAGAAGAGAAAGAAAGCAAGGGGCAATGAACCAAGGAGAGTGCAACAGCCACCAAGGAAAGAAGGCAAGGCAACCAACCAAGAAGAGTGTAACAACTACCAAGGAAGGAAGGCAAGGTAGCCAGCTAAGAGGTAACAGCTGGCCACCACACTAGCACATCCAGGAGGCTTTCCAGCAGACCAGCAGCACATCCTTGTATGTCCATGAGGCTAATCTAGTAGCAGCAGACATCATTGCATGTCCAGGAGGGTCTACTAGCACTAGTAGCACATCCCTGCACATCCAGGAGGGTATACCAATCGTAGCAACACGTCCAAGCACATCCAAGAGACTTCCCAACAACAGCAGCATGTCCAGGAGGCTTCTCAGAAGTAGCAGCACGTCTAGGAGGCTTTCCAGCAGCAGCAAGACATCCAGGAGGCTTCCTTTCACCAGCAGCACGTCCAGGAGGATATACCCGCACCAGCAAACACCACCAAGGCAGCAGCCACACCAGCAAACATCACCAAGGCAGTAGCCACACTAGCAAACCAACAAAGCAGCCAAGAAAGACAAACTAGAAGGAGGCAAAAGCAGCATGTGAGTCCAATAGGAGGTGGAGCAATAGCATAAGGGTCCTGCACCAACAACGAACATGTAGCAGCAAATGGTGCACCAACAAATGGTAACAATGCACAGGGACAGTAGTAGTGACGTAAGAAAATAACTGTAACACGCGGGGATACTGACAGCGACACAAGAAAACAACTGTAACACATAGGGATAGCAACAGCAGCGTAAGAAAATAGCTACAAAAGAAAACAACTACAACAGGCAAGGATAGTAGCAACAGCATGAAAAGACAATTACAATACAGTAACGACTTGAGTAGATAGTAGTAGTGGCGCAAGTAGACAGCAGCAACGTGCTTAGATAGCAAGAACAGCACATGTGGACAGTAGCTGCAGTGCATGTAGACAGCAGGAGTAGCATGTGCAGAGTGCACACGGACAACAACAGTAGTGTGTATGAATAGCATTAGTAGCATGCATAAACAGCAACAGCACCACGTGCAGACAGCAAGAGTAGTGCACACAAACATTAGCGGTAGCCCATGCGAACAGCATTAGCAGCATGCACGAACAGCAGCAACAACATGTGCAGGCAACATTAGCAGTGTGCGTAGACAGCAATGGCAATGCATAAGGATAGCATTAGCATTGTGTGCAGCACCGACACCGACTAAGACAATACCAGTAGTGAAGGAATTAAAAGATCCATATTCTGCTCTAGTAGTTTGTACACATTGAATGATCATTTTCTAGGAAAGATTTCACTATAAACTCTTAATAAACTGGTTGAATAAGGGTGGGATATCCTTAGAATGATCATAATATCATTATAAGTGGTTAAGGAGTGATCCTGCCACAACCAAATTGTATCCCTTAATAACAAGACTGGATTGTGTGATTTAAGAGTGATCCTATCATATTGTGGATGTAGCTCACACATTATGGGTGAACCACGTAAAAATTGTCATGTGTACTTGGGTGCTTGCACATTAATTTGTATTTGTATGATCATGCTCACATAAAGAAGAAAAATAAAAACTTAGATCATCAACTCTAACAAGTCATAGAGGTTAAATCCGAATCGATTTGTAAAAGGAGTATATCTAACACTGATTCATCCCTGTCTTAGTGTGAGACCTAAAATGATCCTCATCACTTCTTTAAAAAGGTAGCACACTTGTATGGCATACCTTAGAGCATTGTTTCAAACTATGATACAAAGTTCTGAAGTTACATTTGGAAGACTTTGCAAGCTATGTTTGATACTAAATTATTATGCTCTATTTATTGCTATCCACAAAAAATGGGCAAATTAAGGTAATTAATCAAATTCTTTCTACTTTGTTGCATGCTATTATTTGAATGAATTTGAAAATATGAGAAGATTATTTGTTGCATGTAAAGTTTACTTATAATAAAAAGTGTTCATTTTATTACTAGTTACTCTCTAGTTGAAATTGTGTATAGTTTTAACCCTTTCACTCCTTTAGATTTGATGCTTTTATTTATTGATGAGTGTATTAGCTTAAATGGTGAATGCAAGGTCAAAATGGTGAAGAAGTTATATGTGAATATGCAACAAGAAATTGCAAAACGAACTGAGTTATATGCATCTCATGTCAATAATGGGTGAAATAAAGTGGTGCTCAAACTTAGTGACTAGATTTAGGTACATATGCATAAGGAAAGGTTCCATTTCAATTAGTGGCATAGATTAGTGATAATACCTATAAGTTCGACCTTCATAAGGAGTACAATGTAAGCACAACATTTAATGTCTCTAATTCTTCGCCTTTTAAGACAAGTGATGATTTGAAGATGAATCCTTTTGAGAAGATGCGAATTGATGACATCCATGGAGGATTTAAGCATTTCAAAAGTCCAATCACGTGAGTTAGAGTAAAAAAGATGAAAAAAGAACTAAATGGGCCAATTGAGGGCATTCAAGCTATCCAAGCTATAAATAACACAAATTCAAGCTTGAAAGAGGACCAAGGCTTTATTAATATGATCAAAATACTTAATGGCTAAGGTTAAGCAAGAAAATCTACTCTTACATAAAAGTTTGCTAGAAAATAGGAGTTTACAAAAAAAATATGAGTGTTTTTTATATTTTAGGAGCCTATCATTGACTTTATTTATAAGTTTTCACAGTTATTTTAGCATATAAATAGGAACTTATTTTGTATTAAGTGATTGTGTGGGTTTTTACCACAATTCCTAAAAAATTAGTAATTAATTAGTTGTCAAATCATTTAGAAAGTTTGTCCTTATCTTTAGGGTTAGGGTTGTTGATTCAAGCTTATAAATAGGCTTGATTTTGTTTTTAAATGGGACAAATCATTAGTAAAATAAAAGGTGAGAAATTTATCCCTTGGATTTTCTAAGACCTAAAAAACTTATGAAGAACTAATTCTTCTTATGAAATTCAACATGAATTAACACTCCCAAATTCTTTCATTTTTGGAGCGTGGCATTCATATCTGTACACCCTAAGTTCATGGTTCATCAAACATTATTTCTAGGACTTGTGTGATTAAAATTTAATTTAAACTTCTTGGGCTTATGTGTAATTCCTTATGCATGTTGGGTATCTAAGCTATATCTTTTGGGGTTCACATCAGTTTTTTCCTTGGAATGAAGGAATTTTCATTTTAATGCTATTCAAATCATTAGGCCTTTCACCTTTTAAAATCTTTCCAACCATTTCTATTATTGGTAATTCTAATCAAAGTTATTAGATCATCACAATTGGCATTATTGTCCCCATTGTAAATTAGTTATAACACCATCTTGCCTCTCCATTTGATCTTTCATCACACCAAACACAACATTCATGTGTTCAATTTGTTGTTACATGGCTTGGAGAGTGAACAACTCATCCTTTCTTCTTAGTTTACTTATGCCTTTGTCTTTCAAAGTCATGTTGCTAATTTGTATGTAAAAAAGTTAAGAATAGCCTTACACACACTCCCTCATGTGTTTCTTTCAATTATTGTCACTCAACCGTTATGTTTATTCATTTTTAGTGGTTTTTCTTATAATGAACTCACACTCTTGCCTTTTATCACTTTACCTTCCCCATTTAGCTTGTTAAGGAACCAAGCAAGCTACATCAAGAAGATTAAGCTTGAGAGAACCATACTAGAAAGTAACATAAATGGGAAAGAATTAAACTAATGAAAAATGAGAAGTTCAAAAGAAATGAAAAAGGGATGTTAAGCATTAATTGAATGGGCTAGACTTAAGGAAAACAAGTTAAAGAGTTAAATTTAAAGGACAAACTTGGATGAAAGAACTATAAAATAGATGGTAGGATGAAAGTTGAGTAAAGAAAATTAACATAGCTTGTTTGGCATTTTTATGTTTAGTTTGACATTTTTCTTTTTTAAATAATTCAATCATTAACAAAAATCACTTCTCAATTAAAAAAGGATATTGATGCCACACTTTAGAAAAGAAGGAACTTGAAAGTGATAAGTTGAGTCAAAATGTCAAAAAACTATAATTTTGAAAGTTCTTAAAGTTTAATAAAGAACCCAAAGAGAAAGCTCCTAACTTCTTAATTCATATAAAACATTTACCCCTTGGAATTAAAAAATAAAGAGAAAAAAAGAAATTGAATTTAAGAAGAGAAAAAGGGAAAGAAATAAAAGAAAGGAGATGGAACTAAGAGAAAATAAGGAAAAGGGCATGAAAAAAAAAAAGAGTTTATATGCAAAAAAGAGTGATGTCAAGGGAGCTTTTTATTTAAAATAGCCTATGATTATATTTTGGACAAAAAGGCTTTTTTTAGTACAATGAGCTTAACTCCACTTTGCTTAGGTGCAACAATTCCAATGAACTAGTCTATAGAAGGAATGTTAAGGAGACAAGAGTTTCAAAAACAACTTAAGGAGTTTATTGCAAATGGCAAAAAGATATGTGAGGGAGTGTATAAATCTAATTGTAGTTCTAGTATTGCTTGTGCCTAAGAAGGACAGTATGACTTAGAGGAAGTATATTGATTGTCAAGCCTTCAACAAAATCACTGTAAAGTATCACCATCCCATACCTGATACTGTCCTTCAACAAAATCACTGTAAAGTATCACGAGACTAGATCGGCAACTGGGGAGACCAGATCTGAGTTGGAACGGGTGAGACGATACCAGATCATGAATGGGTGACACCAGATCCAAGCTAGAACAAGTAGACAAAGAGAGAGAAATCTGGCTGGACAGCAACAAAGAGAAACAGATAGTGAGATCGTGAGACAAGGAGACAGGTGAGACCGTGAGATGGTGAAAGTAGGGGTTGTGTGAAACAACGTAGGAAGAAATTCGGCGAGGCATAAAAAAGAACTCAACATATTTTCATATTTCTTCAAGAGAGATTAGAAAGCATTGCGGTGAACTTTTAAGTGGTAGTGGAGCAACCTTTCAATTCAACAGAGGCAAGACAAGTTAGAAGAAGGGTAGACACAGTAAGTGACACTCTTTGTATTGTACTTGCTTAGTAATTGCAATATTGAAAGGAGCAGAGGATTAAGACATCCATTGTAACTGGAATTCTCAAGTATATTGGATAGTCTCAATAAGAGAGAGTCCCTAACACCGTGGATGTACATCACGTTGATGGAATCACATAAATCTCGTGTGTCCTTAATTTACTTTAGATTCTATGTTTTGAATTGAGTTATGAACGCAGCTAAAGTATCAGCCAACCCATAACCTAATGAAGACCTAAATAAGAATGTTCGTATTGTCTATTAGGCAAGGTTTGACTTTGGGGACTATTGTGATTAGTAGGTAGCAATAGATCTACCTTAGTCGAGTCTGAAAAAGAGTTTGCTTTTAAGAAGAGGTTGAAGTTGTTCACTTACCTACAAATTGCGAATTGTGGTGATACTGATTTACCCCCCCTCTCAGTATCACAAACTAGTAGATCTTAGGGAGAAGTCGGGAACTTCAAATAAAAAAAATATTTTGCACCCGTATTTTCCTTACTTTATTTTTTCAAAACTTTTGAGATAAAGTATAATGCTTTAAGCATTAAAAATAATGTTGTTTTAATGAAAGAAAGGCAACCAATTGTCCATGTTAGTGAAAAGCGAAGTGAAGCATCCCTTTAATTATCCAATTTATGATAAGGAGATGTATGCATCAATATGAGCTTTGGAGACATGGAAGCACTACCTTTAGCCTAGACATTTTATCATTAATAGTAACCATGAATCCTTTAAGCACTTGAAAGGACAAGAAAATTTGAACAAAAGACATGCTAAATGGGTCAAATTTACTGAGACCTTTCTTTTCATCATCAAATACAAACAAAGTAAGGAGAATGTGGGGAATGTTGCATTATCTCACAAGTATGCCTTCATCTCTACACTTAGTGCAAAATTGTTAGGATTTAAATATATTAAATATTTATATGTGAAAAATCATGACTTTGCTAATATGCTTGAGACGTGAAAAGTTGGCCTTTGGGAAATTTTATAAGTATAAGTGTTTCTTATTTAAGGAAAAATGTTTATGTGTGCTTATGAATTTCTTGAGGGAGTTGGTTGTGAAAGAATCGCATGGGAATGGACTAATGGATCATTTTGGAATTAGGATAATCCTAAATGTCTTAGCTAAGTAGTTATATAGTTAAAAGGGTGTGTGCTTTTGGCCACACATGATACAAGATGTTAAAAGGGTGTATGAAAAGTACATAACATGAAAACATAATAAATATATAGTTTTACTTCATAGCTTGTACACTACTTTATTTATGCCTAGACAACTCTAGGTTGATTTATTTATAGACTTTGTATGAGGGCCACGTGGTCAAAATAGGGTAGGGATACTTTATTTGTTGCTTTTGACAAGTTTTCAAAGATGTGACACTTTATCCTTATGCCATAAAATTGACAATGTAAATAATATAGTTGATTATTCTTTAAAGAGGTAGTATGCTTGCATGTGATGCATCAGAGCAATCCTTTAGGTTAAGATACAAAGTTCTTAAGCTACTTTTAAAAGACTTTGTGGAGTAAGTTATGTACTGAATTGTTGTTCTCATTTAGTTGCCACCCACATATAAAGGGGCAAATCGAGCTTAAATAGTAAATACAAGGCCAAATTGGTGGAGGATTTGCATGAGAAGTTGTGACAACAAATTGCAAAAGGTGAAAAAAGGTGGTGTTTTAAACTGATGGCTAGGTTTAGGTGCATATCATGACGAAAGTGAATATGAATAAACCAATTGAATTTTCTCCATCTATTTTCATAGTATAAAGCTCTGTCCTAAGCTTTAGCATAATCAAAATAATTGAAAGATTCAACCTTTCACCATCCTTTTAACTCTTTTAAAGTTAAAAGATCTCCTTGCCACTTCTTAGGGTAAATAGCCTTTTTTATTTTGAATTAGGGGTAAGCCCAATCACGAGTGCCCAAATAACTTATTCTTCTTTCGATGGGTTCAATAACTACTAATCCTATTTTAATCAAGATTTGTTGACAATAATATTTATCCTTCATTCTAAGATGAGGATACATATTATCTTTCATATAAAATCCTATAAACTCATAGGGTTTCACATTAGCATAATTATTTTCAATTGGGTATAAAAATTCACTAAATTTAGGAATAAAAGGGTAAGTTAACCCCTTATTTGTTGCTCATTCATAATTGTCTTTTGATTAAGGATCTAAATATTTGGGTTTGAAGTTCATGCTCTGTCTTTTGATGGTGAAATAACTAGCTTGGCCAGGGAAGATATTCCTTATAATAATGGTCTTTTACTTATGCTTTTCCTTAGAAGAATTCATAAGTTAGGAAATCTACTAAATAATCAAATCCTCCTTTAATAAATCAATATCAAAGTCAAAAAGAGAAAGAATGCCCTACCATCTTGCAAAGATTTGTTTTGAGGCCAAAGTTTTAACATCTTTGGTCAAAACCTCTTTTACCACTTGACAATCTATTGTTAGTAAAAATTTCTAATTAATTAAATCACTTTTAAATTTTTTAATAGAATATTATAGAAAATACTTGCTTTTTACAATAAAGTATTTACTTTAGGTCCTTGCTAAATTTTTGAGGCAAATTGAATTAATTGTTTTTTATCATTAATTATTTGTTTAGGGATCCCTCCATATCCTTTGTTAAATGCACGTATTTCAACTACCCTAAGAGCACTTGGATGAAGAATGGCTAAATAAGGAATTTTCTTCACTTTTTGCCTTATAAGTTATTTTACCTTAATTTGATCTGGACTCCACTTAGAAGGATTCAATTATAATTGATCAAAAAAGGGCTACGTTGAAATAGGAATATGTTTTCTATTTTCTACAAGGTGTTCTAAAAAAAAAAAAAAATTTTTGGTTAAAATAACCTTATTTTTTTAGCAAAAATAGCTAGACCTACTCTTTTAATAAAGGACAAAAATAGATTTATATGCTTTAAATGTCGTTTAATGGTGTTAGAAAAAACTAATACATTATCAATGTAAATTATTGTAAATGCTAATTAAGCTTTGAAGTTTCATTCATGACATTTTGAAATTTAAGCAATACATTCTTTAATCCAAATGGCATGAAATTCCATTCATAGTGACTAAATGGAATGAAGCAGGTCCTTTTATATATCTTTTTCATCACTTTAACAAGTTTCTTTTATTAGGAATTAGATATCTGATCCATTTTAAAACTTATTCAATGATTTATAATTAATAACAAGTCTTGGAACTCATCAGTCCAATTTGGTAATAAGCCCTTTTTATAATTATAGAAGGCCAAACAACTCCATAGGCTATTATTTTTTCTAATAAGCCCTTTTTATGAGAGATCATTTATCACTTTTGTTTTTGGCAAATTTCCTCATGCCTTAGTCCCATAACTATGGTTTAGGCTTTATAGGAATCTAGCATTCTTTAAATATAGGTTTGTATGGTAAATTAACCGTAATGCTTTTTCCTATTTTAAAATGCTATAAGCACTTTAGCATATATAAATTCTATTATCATTTGTTGTATTTCCTACATTCTCTTTTGAATAAAAGGACACTTAATGTTTTTCTATCAAGTGCTTATAAGTGACTTCTTCGCTAAGAGAATTTAAATTTTTCTCTTTTCTTACTCCTTTTTTTGATTTAGTTAATCCCCTTATATTAAGGGATTGTAACAAATTTGTAACTAATATGATTCTTATCTATTTCTGCATATATTCTTTCATATATTTTTTGATTGGATATAGCATGTGTAGAAATGGATTTTCCAAAATAACATCTTAGGATAAATTCTTTACTAGAATGAAAGAAATTTGTGAACAAACTCCTTCATTGCATATAACTACATCAAATAACTTGTATTTAATAACATGCTTACTCTTATCCATAGTGTTTAAGACTTTAATAGTCTTTGAAAAAATACTTTGAGTGTACTAACCCTTCATTTATACTATTCATATCTACTCTTAAATTAATAAAAGTTGTAATAGAGAATATGTATTCTTTGTAAACTATGATTATAATTTTCGTATACCACTTATGGGTAATAACCTTATAAATCATGTTGACAAATTAAAGATTTTCTAAATCTTATTTCTTTAAAGAAGTTTTTGGAAGATCAATTACTCCTTTAAACATATTTGCAAGGGTAATAATCTTTTCCCTTAAATCTTTTAGCTCTTTTTTAAGCTCTTTTACTTTTATTTTCATCTTTCAAATAAAAGGTCCCTTTATAAAGAACTACCTTCTTTTGAATCTTTCAATAATTGTGTCAAGACTATAACACTACAACGCTTTTTAGAAATAGTCATTTCCTTTCTCTTTTTGTTACTCTTAATTGAATGCAAATAATTTTTTGGCAACTTTTTTTTCTTATTTAAATCTTGAATTTTATCTATGAGATCTAAAATCATGTTTTTTTCTTTTGTTAGGACTAAGAAGCCATTACTTTCATAGAAAGCTTTATAATAATTATTCTTCTTCAAAGTCTAATTCTAAATTAGAATTGTCATAAATTTCTATATCTTTCTCCTTTAAGTCACTACTTAAGAAGGTATATAGAAGTGACCTTTAAGGTCTTCATTTATAGATAGTTTTTGAATCATTTTTTGTATGTGGCATTTATTAGAATGATGTCCAATTTTCCCATACTCATAACAAACAACCATCCTTTTCTTTTTTACAAGTTTTTAACATGCAGTTTTGACATTTACTTTTTCATTTGCTTTTGATAAAAATATTGTAATGACCTTTTAATAAAAGGCATATTTTTCTTTTTCATTTGAGGATATCTTATGGGTAGATAACCCATTTATTCACAAAAATTTCTACAAGCTTTCTTACTTTGAGATTTTTCTTTTTATAATTGTCTATATAACTTATTTTTGTTGCATAGTTTTATTCCTTTTAGGACTACATTAGTTGCTTATTCCCCATAGGTATATTAATCACATTTAATGATTCCTACATGATTTTGTTTCATCTTTTTCTACAAATAAGGTAGTGACCCTAAAGTTTTTTAGAAAAAAAATAAAAAACTTGGGCTATCTTCCTTAATGAGACAACATCCTTGTACCACTTAAAGTAGGTTAGATCAAGACATCTTAAATTTATTAACCACTTATATGTTTTATTAAGTAGTAATGTGGTAGTTCTAATGAAATGATTGGTTATAGTGTAAACTAATGTATTAACATAGTTAAATAAATGTGTTCTTTCTTCTATCTTAATAACCAAAACATTTTGACTTTTTGTAACTTGGGAAGTAAAGCCACTAATAATCATTATTGCCATTGAAGGGTCTAAATTACCCTTTGTTTTGGAGGCTATTGCAAGTATCATCTAACACTAACATCTAATATTAAAAAAAAATCACCTAAATTTCACTTGATTACACTAAAATCATCATATTATGCTTAATAATACTCACTCTATTCTTCTATTAAAAGATCAATAGGTATAAGTCTAGGATAGTATAATTTTGATGTTGCTTTCTTTAAAGACATTTTATTAACTTGATAAGGTTCTTTGTTGATAGAGGTATATCCACCTTATTCTAATAAGAACATCTCTTGAAATTTTGCTATGTTGCTATCATCATTTGATTCAAATTGATTATTAATTTGATTCTCAACTTGCATTTCATTATGCACTTCTTTTTTTATAATAGTATCTCCCTTATCTTTGACAATCTTGGACTTTCAAACCTTTTAATAATCTCATCTAAAACTTTAGACTTATTAGTACTTTCATTAGACATTTTGTAATTAATTTTTGGAGAATATATGGGTTTAAATAAAACCCTTTTTTTAATTTATGGTTCAATTAAAAGCTTTAGGATGATAACCCTTTGTATTACTTCTTTAACATTTTCTTTAATTCCATTCAATTTGACATAAGTTAGTATAATTATTCTAATGTATGGTATCACCAACATTTGCTTTATGTGGTGAGGTTATAACCTCTTCTTCTTTAAGTTTAACAATTAAACACAAATTCAATGCAAATCCATTTGACATGTTTTTGTGAGATAATTTTGATATGCATTTTATAAAACTATACATGTCTTTTCATCTTTAAAATTAGGAAATTTCTTTTTTAAAACTTTTAAACCTTTTCAATAAAAGTGGACACATCAGATGATTCAAGTTCTTGAACTATGTTTAGATGTCTTTTAAACCAAGAACCTTGTCATTCTTTTGAAAAAGGTCATACAAAACCATTTTCTTTTAAGCCCATTTTTTGGAGAGTAAAATAAGTCTCTAACTTTTCTTTCTTGTTCTATTTCAATGGTTGAAACATTGATTCTTTTATCTCCATTCCTATACCCTATGTCTAGAAATGATTAAAAGTAAGGAGAAGAATTATCAATTGGTTCATTAACAATTAAAGCTATAGTGGATAGATAAAAGTCAACCTTATATTATAGATAAATAACTTGTTCTTTTATTCTTTTAGTTCCTTCAAATTCTTTAGAAAAATATGAAGGAACTAAAGAGGTGACCCTACTTTGCTATTTAAGTTTAATTTGATAGATCTATTATGCGAAAATTTAATTTTCATGTCACTAGCATTGTATCCAATGACTTCTTCCAACTAGCTAGCCTATCTTTTACCAAGCTCAAAAACCTTGTCCAAAACCTATTTTTTAGGTAATTTAACCTTATCCTAATTAATAGTTGTAAGAAACATTACATTGCTTTTTAGCCTTATTAGTTAGGAATAAGGTTGTAAGACCTTTTATGGTAGATAACTGATCTTGGATTTCTTTTATCCCTAAAACAATGGTGTTCATAATCTTATCGTGGATTATATAAATAAGGGTCAAATTCTTTGACTCAATCCTCTTGTCAAAACCTTTTGTCTTAATATTTAAGACATAATGCATGAATCAAATTTGGATCATTAAGAAAAAGAGCAATGTTAGGATAAAATGAAAAATAAATTGATCAGTCACTCAAACTTGATTCAATTATTCCTAATAGAACATGGAACCTATTGTGCCTCCTATTTCTTAGACAAAAGATGACATAGTTATTTAAACCTAATCTTAAGTTTAGTTTAACTACCACTTGTACCATTGTTAAATGTGGGAATTTGTATTTCTTTTGGTGAAAGCTAACATGCTTTTAAGACAATAGGTTGAAATCATTATAACCGTATGATAAAGAAAGATCTTCTTCAATGGTTTTAACCATATAGTCTACTTTAAGCAAGAATCTTTTCTTTTAAAAAACTAAAGAAGAAGATAAAGCAAACAGATGTCATTTTTGTACATAATTATTATCTATATTTTTATTAATAATAATTTCTTTATTTTTATTTCTAATATTATTACTATTATTACTACTATCATCATCAAATGATAAGCCACGAGGTAGTTTATTCATTATACATTGCTTATAAGTTTCTCGATTGGTCAATAATTTTTGCCAAAGTCCTCAATGCTCTCTTGCCAAACATGAGATATCTTAGTGACACATCCCTAGTTTAAAACTTATACGTAAAATATAACTTTAGTATACCTTTCCCCTGCCAAAAAATGGCTCTAATACCACTCATGCATGATTTTTAGTTATTATACAAACATAATTATTACATATGTTTCAATGGTTGAATGAATGTGGGAAGATTAAGGTAAATAAGTAGGTGTTAGTATTGTTTACTACTAAAAGATATATTAATGAGGTCTAATATAATGTTGTAACCATACATGCTAGGCATATTTTGTTAGGAAGACCTAAACAATATGATTGGTAGGTAACATATGACAAGTCTAAGAATAGGTATTCTTTTGTAATTAATGGTAAACCTATTACTTGTGCCTTTAACATCTTGGCAGATTTTAAAAGATTAAGAGTAGATTAAAAAAGAGAGTAAGAAAAAAACAATTTAAGGTTGAGAGGAGAAAAAAGGGAAAAAAAAAGATTGAGGGAATAGAAGGAAGAGGGCAAGAGAAAAAAAATTGAAAGTTTGAATGCAAAAGTGAGTGGTGTTAAGAGGGCTTTCTATTCAAAATAGTCTATAATTGTACTTTTGTACAAAGAGATGTGTCTTAGTATCAACGAGCTTAGTTTCTTTGCTTAGCGTTGTTTCTTTTTTGGAAGAATTTAATGATGTTTTTCCTAAAGAACCAAGTAGTTTGTCACCTTTAAAGGTAATAGAATGTATAATGTAGCTTCAAAGGGATGTTAAGGAGCTTATGACAAAGGGATATATAAAGTAGAGCATGAATCCATGTGCAATTCTAGAATTGTTTGTACCTAAAAGATGAGACTAGGAAGATGTGCATTAACTCGAGTAGTTAAAAAAATTACTACAAAGTATTGCAATCCCATACTTAGATTAGATGATATACTAGATGAATTGCATGTTTTATGTGTCTTTTCTAAAATTGATTTGAAAACTAGATATTACCAAATTAGTATAAGAGAGGGAGATAAGTTTAAAATAACTTTCAAAACTTAGTATGGTTTATATGAATGACTCATTATGCCATTTGATATTTGATGAAAACCAAGTCAACACATGAAGTAATCCATTATGCATACATAGTGATCTAATAACAAGAGTTAAAACTAAAAGTTTATAATTGTTTATATTTCTAGGGTTTTTAAGATTTTTATTTCAACCTATAAATAGACACCTTTTTATAAGTTTAAGAGAGTTTCAAAAGTTTGAAACTCTCTTTAGGAACTTATCAAGATTTATGTTTTTTAATGTTCTAACATGACTTATCACTCCAAATCCCTTCTTTTATGAAGTATGGCATCCATATGTTTCTTTATACCTTAATTTCATGTTCCTTTGAACATTGGGTCTACATGTTGTGTGATTGAAAAATGCTTTAGCTTTCTTTGGTTCTAAAGTTCCCAACTTCACCCTAGAATCTACTAGTCTGTGATATTGAAAGAGAGGGTGGATCAGTATCACACCCCTTATAAAAAACTCTAATAATTTAAGCAAAAAATGAACTCTTTCCTAGATTTAACTAAGGTAGATTTATTGTTACCTATTGATCACAATAGTCCCCAAAATTACCTTTCAGACACCTTGCCTATTAGACGAATCAGTTGTACTTGACTAGGTCTTTTTTTAGGTTATGGGTTTGATGATTCTTTAGCTGTGTTCACAACTTAATTCAAAACATAGAATGTAAATTCAAAGCAAGGAAGATTTACGTGGTTCTGTCAATGTGATGTACTCCATGGTGGTAGGGATTCTTCCTTTACTGAGACAATCCACTATACTTAAGAATACCAGTGTCGTATCCCTTATGATTACAATAGATGTCTTAATCTTCTACTCCTTTCACTATTACAAATACAAAGCAATCACAATACAAAGAGTGTCACTTACTATATCTACCCTTCTTCTAGCTTGTGTTGCCTCTATTTGATTTGAAGAGGCTACTTCATTACTGCTTGGAAGATCATCAAAATACTCTCTAACCTCTCTTAAAGAAATCTAAAAATACATTGAGTACTTTCAAATGCTTCACCGAATTTCTTCACTAGGTTGTCTCACCCAACTCTTGGTCTCACCATCTCACAGTCTCACTCTGTTCTAGTCTTATCGTCACACCATCTTTAGGTCTCACGTCTCCTCTGGTCTCACACGTTTCACCCTTTTCTGGTCTCACCCGTTTCTAATCTCATGTTTCCTTTGGTCTTACCCATTTCTAGTGTCACACATTTCACCCTTTTCTGGTCTCACGTCTCCTCTAGTCTCACCCGTTTCACCCTTTTCTAGTCTCACCAATTCTGGTCTTCCAGTGTGTTCTGGTGTCACAGATTTCCCTTTTTTCTGGTCCCACCAATTCTGGTTTTCTGGTGTGAAGTTCCCGACTTCTCCCTAGGATCTACTAGTATGTAATATTAAGAGGGGGGTGAATTAGTATCATCACAATTTGCAATTCGCAGGTAAGTGAATAACTTTAATGTCTTCTTAAAATTGAACTCTTTCTCAGACTTGACTAAGTTGGATCTATTGCTACCTACTAATCACAATAGTCTCCAAAGTCACCTTTCAGACACCTTGCCTAATAGATGATTCGGATGTTCTTGTTTAGGTCTTCGTTAGGTTATGGGTTGGCTAATACTTTAGCTGTGTTCACAAATCAATTCAAATCACAGAACGTAAAGAAAATTAAGGACACATGAGATTTACGTGGTTTCGTCAACGTGACATACATCTATGGTGGTAGGGACTCTCCCTTGTTGAGACTATCCACTATACTTAAGAATTCCATTTACAATAGATGTCTTAATCCTCTACTTCTTTCACTATTGTAATTACTAAGTAAGTACAATACAAAGAGTGTCATTTACTGTGTCTACACTTCTTCTAACTTGTCTTGCCTTTGTTGAATTTGAAAAGCTACTCTACTGCCGCTTAGAAGTTCATTGCAATGCTCTCTAACCTCTCTTAAAGAAATCTGGAAATACGTTGAGTTCTTTCTGTGCTTCACCGAACTCCTTCTCTACATTGTTTCACACAACTCTTACTTTCACCGTCTCATTGTCTCACCCATCTCCTTGTCTCACGGCTCACCTCACGTTTCTGATTTGCCATTCTACGTCTGACGACTTGCCTGTCTGTTTCTCTCTCTCTTGCTATCCAGCCAGATTTCTTTCTCTTACTACTGGATTTCTCTCATTGTCCAGCCGAATTTTCTCTGTTCTACTGAGGGTCACTCTCTTCGTCCACCCCTCTTCTGCCATTCTAGATTTTCTCTCTTTTTCCCCTATTTGGTCGTGTTTTCTCTCTCCTTCCTATTGACTCCTCTGGTCTGGCTGTCTCTCTTGTGTTTTGGCAAACCACCCTTATTCTTCCAACGATGGCTTCTCTCTCTTCTTTGGGTGTATTTTGGGCGTATCAGTGGTGTCCAATTTCTCCCCTTTTTGGCCCTCTTTTCTCCTACACTTGATGACAGCTCCGATTTGGCCGTATCTCGACCTCTGTTCTTTGTTCTTCGTTCAACCCCTACTTTGGGCGTCTCCTTCTTTCTCTCTCTTTCGACGGTTGTTCTTTTTTGTTGCCTTCAGTATCTCTTAGTTTAGTCCCCCAATTTTTTCTACTCGTTGTTTTGTCTCTTTTCCATTCACCCACTTGGCCGTTCACCTCTTTGTCTCCTTCTCTTTTTTGGCCAATTTTAATTTTCTCTTTTTCTTCTGACAACGACTACTGTTCACTCAACGACTACTGTTTGGCTCTAATTTCTATTTTGCCATCTCCTATTCTACCGTTCTTTCGCTGTCGGTGTGCGTAAGCCATGTGTTGTGTTTTTCTGTTTTCTCTATTTGGCTGTCCACACACTTTTGTGTTTTGTCATGTATTCAATTGCATTGGCCTTGCCCTAATTTTGTCTTTCAAGATCTTTATATACTCTCTTCTATGAAACCCTAATAGGGCTTAGTTGTTGTGAATTTACTGTCTTGCTCCTCCATGTGGCTTTTATGTTCTTGCCCCTGTATGTGACATTTACCTTTTTGCCCTTCTATGTGGCTTTACTTTCATGCACACTTAAACTTAGTTGACAACAATTACAACCCACACAAGGCTGTGGGAACAACAATCTCCCCCTTTGTAATTGTTGGCAACACTTATAACTAAAATCACTTTGCAACAGTTTCAACTCTCTCTAAATATGCACTCCCCCTTTCTTAACAGCTCCCCCTGCACTATTACTTCTCTCCCCCTTTGCCAACCAATTACAAATCTGAAAAACTCGCAAAGTAGAGATGGAGGATTCACCTAATTTTTAGGCTTGAGGAGGCATTTGCACAGACAGACTCATTCTGTGCTTTTCAAATAGCTCTATGGACAGAGATTTAGTTAGATCTTGTGTAGCCTTTTCAACAGATTTAAGTTTAACTTGTGAGAGTAATGCAGTAGCTCCCACAATTCTTCTTCTTGTTGTAACTCCTACTAATGTGTCACTAATGATCTGATTTTCTTAATGAGCACTGGTCCACGTTTTCTTTGGCTTTCTTTCTTGCACAGTCTTACTTGCAAGAGGATCTCTTTCTTCATCAATTACATACAAATTTCTAGCTATTCTCTTCTCGACTGCAACAGAATTGCCTTCTTTAGACTTTACCTAGCAACATATTTTTATAAATATTACCTTATGGTCTTCATTACATAGTTTACTGACAGAAGCTAGATTATATCTGAGTCCTTCAATGTGCAGAACATATTTCAACTTTCCTCTTCCAATGTTTATTGACCCTTGACCATTAATGTTGAGTGAATCATCATTGCCAAACTTGACTCTGCCTTCTATTGACTTGTTTAACTTTAATAATTTACTCTTATCTCCCATCATGTGTGAAGTGCATCCACTATCAAGGATCCATTGCTTATCCTTGTAGTCAACTTTAAGTGCAATTTCAGCTATATTAGCCACCTCCCTTTTAGCTTTATATTCCTTCTTTTGAATTGGTTGGAAGATAGCTTTCTCCTTTTTCTTAGCTTTGACTACATTGCTTGTTTTCACTGTGCCATTGAGTACCTTCTCTTGTTCAAGGAGAAGTGTCATGCATCATTTAGCATTATGGCCATCCTGCCTGCACCTTTCACACTATTTAAAGTCTACCAATAAAGCAAACTTGTTCTTTGAAACTACAGGTTTGGGCTTCCACCAACATTCCTTGTCAGTGTGTCCTTGCTTTTCACAGCATATGCAAGAACTCATGATAGGTGTTCTCCTCTGAATTTTGTATTGTATGCCCTTATATGTAGCATCGTATCTTCTCAAGTTGGAGACATATACTGGACTTCTCCACTAGCAGTTACTCGCCTTATGACCCCAAACTCCACAATAAAAGCAATGACCTTGAAACTGCCTCTTCTTGGGTCTGATCACAACTTGTCTTCTTTTGTTCATCACTTGCTGTATAGGCAATGTAGCTTGCTTCTTTGCTTATGTGACTTTCATTTCAATCACCTTCTTCTCCTTCTTTTGTTTAGTCGTAGCCCTTTACTGGCTGACTTTCTTTTCTTTCTGAGACATAACAGCTATGGGCTAGTGCTCTTTAACCACATACATCATTTTTGGCCCTGGCTTTGGTTTGATAATTGTCTTCTCTTCTTCAGTTATCTTCACCTGAGTCACAGCCTTCTCTTTCAACTTCTGTGGTAAAGTCTCATTCTTCTTTTCCCTTTTGGAGCTTGTTTCACCTACCACATCAAACTTCTGCAAGTTCTCCTCACTCTTTTTGAGTTGTTATTGAAGTTTCAGCAACTCTATCTCCATTTCTTCAATTGTTGAAGTCCTTGAGCCAAGCTCTATTGTAAGGTCTTCACATATTTGATTTGTTCTTCAAATCTTCTCTTCATGTCAATATGTTCAGCCCTTATTTCATCCTTTTGACTTCCAGCTTCCTCAGACTTCGCTTCAACTTGTTTTATGCGAACCTCGAACCTTTTTATGATTTTGCCCCTTCTGATTATCTCCTTTGAAACTGCTTCCAACTCAACGTCAAGATTTGGTTCTTCTTCATCAACCCCCTCTTCCTCTTCAAAGGTTGAACTACCACCTTGAACTAATGCCATAAAGGCAAGCTTATCTGATGAGTCTTCATCTTCCTCCTCATCAGCTTATTTTGTCTAACTCACGTAACTCTTGAATGAACTTCTCTTCTTCTTCTGTGGGTTGATAGTCTTCTTGTTGGACTTCTTTGAATTGAATGATGATCTTCTCCATCTTGAATTTTGCTCATTATCACCATCCTCATCTTCATCATCAAGTTTCACTTTGCATTAAGAAGCAAAGTGTCCAATCTGCCCACAATGATAATATCTCAAGGACAACTGTCCTTTTCCTTTCTTAGACCCCTTTTTGAATTTCCTTGTGAAGTAAGCTAATACTTTACCTTCACTTTCTTCCTCATCATCATCATCCTCACTGGATGATTCTTCCTCTTCTTTTATCTTCAAGTGCTTCATAGCTTTAAAAGCTGCCTCCTTTGATACCTTCATTGTTACAGAGCTTTCAGCTGACTTTATCCTCATCTCATATGCAATGAGATT
>JAHLGO010021096.1:5365215-5394021 GCA_020615895.1 Ceriops decandra | reverse complement strand
TTGAACACTTAAAGATAGATTTTTTGCAATCCACAACTTTAGCATACTCAGCATCTGTCAATGCTGAAATGATGACATTTGAGGCCTTCCCATTTATCTCAAGCTACCTTAACTCCTATGGGGTTGGGTCTTTACTTTCTTCCAGAGCCACAAACCCTCCTGTACCCATTTCACCATATTCATGCCCATGGTTGCAAATACTACTTGCATTCTTGCTCTTCACATATGGTAGTTGATTCCATTAAAGATTGGAACCTTCTTACTATAGGTGGTGCTAGTGCTGATACTGACTTCCATTTCTTAGTATGCTAAACATGTCAAACTTATAGATCCCTTCAAACTAGTACACCAAGCTGTTAAGCTTCAAACTAGTGAACTTATGCTTTAATACTAATTGAAGTTTTCGACTTCTCCCAAGGATCTAATAGTTTGGGATACTAAAAGGGGGTGAATTAGTATCACCACAATTCACAATTCACAGGTAAGTGAATAACTTCAACCATTTTTTAAAAGCAAACTCTTTCTCAGACTCGACTAAGGTGGATCTATTGCTACCTACTAATCATAATAGTCCCCAAAGTCACCTTTCAAACACCTTGTCTAATAGACAATTTGGATTTTCTTGTTTAGGTCTTCGTTAGGTTATAAGTTGGCTGATACTTTAGTTGCATTCACAACTCAATTTAAATCATAGAACATAAAGAATATTAAGGACACACAAGATTTACGTGGTTCTATCAATGTACATCCACAGTGGTAGGGACTCTCCCTTACCGAGACTATCCACTATACTTAAGAATTCCAATTACAATGGATGTCTTAATTCTCTGCTCCTTTTACTATTGCAATTACTAAGCAAGTACAATACAAAAAGTGTCACTTACTGTGTCTACCCTTCTTCTAGCTTATCTCGTCTCTGTTGAATTTGAAAGGCTGCTCCACTGACGCTTAGAAGTTCACCACAATGCTCTCTAACCTCTCTTGAAGAAATATAGAAATACGTTGAGTTCTTTCTGTGCTTCATCGAATTCCTTCTCTATGTTATTTCACACAACTCCTGCTTTCACCGTCTCACTATCTCACCCGTCTCCTTGTCTAACGGCTCACCTCACATTTTTGGTTTGTCATTCGAAGTCTAACGCCCTGCTTGTCTGTTTCTCTCTCTCTTGTTGTCCAACAAGATTTCTCTCCCCGCCCAACCGGATTTCCTTTGTTTTGCTGATGGGGTCTCTCTCTTCATCCACCCCCTCTTTGGTCGTTCTAGATTTTCTCTCCTTTTCCCCTATTTGGCCGTCTCTCTCCTTCCCGACGACTCCTCTGGTCTGGCTGTATCTCTTGTGTTTTGGCTGACCACCCCTATTCTTCCGATGACGGCTTCTCTCTCTTCTTTGGGTGTATCTGTGGTGTTCAATTTTCTCCCCTTTTTGGTCCTCTTTTCTCCTTCGCCTGACAAGGCTCCAATTTGGCGTATCTCAACCTCTGTTCTCTATTCTTCGTTCAACCGCAACATTCGGCGTTTCCTTCTTTCTCTCTCTCTCGACGGTTGTTCTACTTTCTTAGCATTGGTATCTCTTCGTTTAGCCCCCTAATTTTTTCCACTTGCTATTTCGTCTCTTTTCCGTTAACCCACTTGGCCATTCACCTGTTTGTCTCCTTCTCCTGTTTGGCCAATTTTTGTTTTCTCTTCTTCTTCCGGCGACGACTACTATTCATCTCCAATTTCTATTTTACTATCCCTGTTCTGCCGTTCTCTTGCTGTCGATATGCTTTGGCCATGTGTTGTGTTTTTTTGTTTTCTCTATTTGGCTCCACACACTTTTGTGATTTGTCATGTATTCAATTGTGTTGGCCTTGCCCTAATTTTCTCTTCCATGATCTTTATATACTCTCTTCCATGAAACCCTAATAGGGCTTACTTGCGACGAATTTACTGTCTTGCCCTTCTATGTGGCTTTTACGTTCTTGCCCCTCTATGTGGCTTTTACGTTCTTGCCCCTCTATGTGGCTTTTACCTTCTTGCCCTTCTACGTGGCTTTATTTTCTTACACACTTAAACCTAATTGATAACAATTACAACCCATATAAGGTTGTGGGAACAACATGGTGTGTTCTGGTGTTACCTAGTCTCATGCCTCACCTGGTCGCACATCTCACCTAGTCTCACGCCTTACCTGGTCACCCTTTTTTGATCTCATGGATTCTAGTTTGGTCTCACTTTGTCTGGTTTCCAGGTCTAGTATGCTCTAACGTCTCACCTTCTCCAGGTCTCACATCCATTCTTTCTTTAGGTATAGTCTACTCTAACGTGTCCCATTCTCCAGGTCTCACGTCTTCTCTTTCTCCAGGTCTGCTTTGCTCTAAGGTCTCATCTTCTCTAGGTCTCACGTCCTCTCCTTCTCCAGGTCTCACTTCCTCTCTAAGTCTTGGTTTGTTATAATGTCTCACCTTCTCTAAGTCTCATGTCCTCTCTTTCTCCAAGTTTGGTCTGTATTCCCAATGTTTCTGGTCTCACTAGTGTCTCATTTCTCCTTTTTCTGTTTTGTATCCACGTCCCCTTTCTCTAGTGTATGTATGCTACCCTAAAAAGAGATAAGTCTTGGTTTATATACTCCCTTCTATGAAAACCCTAGTAGGGTTTATTGTAGCTGCAACAAATTTCCTTTATTGCCCCTTCATATGGCTTCATATTACTATTCCATTCAAAATTCAGCATTATCCTCCTTAATTTATTTTTCTCAAGAAATGCTATGTCACACTAAGACTTAAACAATGCTAAACTTCCTCTACAAGTTCACTCCAAGGAGATCACTTTACGAGGTTATTTGACATGCTAGTCTTATCTTGTAGTTCCTAAGATATGAGCCACTTCTACTTGTACACTTAAATCTAGTTGACATCAATTATAAACTATACAAGGATGTGAGAACAACAATGTCCCCTTTTGTAATTGTTGGTAACACTCACAACAAACACCATTATGCAGCAGTCCTTCATAATCTTCTTAGAGTAATAATCCAGAAGCAGATGGATTATAACTCCCCCTAAATATGCACTCCCCCTGCACTGTTACATCTCTCCCCCTTTGCCAACCAATTGCAAATTTGAAAAACCTACAAAGTAGAGATGGAGGATTCACCTGAACTTCCAGCTTGAGGAGGCATTTGCATAGACAGACTCATTTTGTGCTTTTCAAATAGCTTTGTGGATACAGGTTTAGTTAGAATATTTGAGATTTGATCTTTAATGACGACATACTTCAACTAAATTGTGCCCTCTTCCACTTGATCCTTGATAAAGTGATATCAGATGTCAATATGCTTGCTCCTTGAATGTTGAACTGGATTCTTGTTGAGATCAATTACACTTTGATTATCACAAAGTACACTCACTGGTAACTTCACTTCAACACACAAATCTACCAATTGTCTTTGCATCCATATCACCTGAGTACATACTACACAAGCAGCCATATACTTAGCCTCAGTTGTGCTCAAAGCAACACTTTTTGCTTTCTACTTAACCATGCAACAAACTTTGAACCCAAGTAGAAGCTACAACCACTGGTTGATTTTATGTCATTTGTACTTCCTACCTAATCTACATCAGTGTATGCTCATAGGGCTACTAACAAGTCTGCTATCCTCCATGCCAAACTTTTTCAGCATCTCTTTGGCATATTTTGTCTAAGAAATAAAAATACCCTCTTCACACTATTTTATCTATAATCCAAGAAAGTAAGTCATTTCTCCAATCAATGACATCTTAAATTGCTCACTCATCTTCTATTTAAATTCTTGGCAGAGCTCAGAGTGATCCCCTCCAAAAATGATGTCATCTACATATATTATGGTTATCAATTGGCCTTTCTATAAATTGAACACATATAGGTTATTATCAACTGTTCCTCTTCTAAAGTTCAACCTTCTCAAATACGCATCTAGCCTGTTGTACCATGCTCTTGGGGCTTGCTTAAGGCCATACAAGGATTTCTTTAGCTTGTACATATGTGTCTCATCCTCACTGATTTGTACTCCATTGGGTTGTTCAATATACACTTCTTCTTTCAAGAGCCCATTCAGAAAGGCTGATTTCACATCCATCGGGTAAACTTTATATCTCTTATGCGCTGCCAAAGCTAAGAACATTCTGATAGTTTCCATCCTTGCTACTGGTGCAAGTAACTCCTGCTGATGAGTCACCTATGATCTGATTTCCTTGATGAGTATTGATCCATATTATCTTTATCTCTCGCACAGTCTTTTCCCTCTTCTTCATGTTGGTCTGATTCTTCATCTATCTTGAAGTCATCTTCTTCACTGTCCTCACCTTCTCCATTATGCATTATTTTCCAATTTTCATCTATTCTCACATCACTGGAAGTGACCACTTTTCCTAGTTTATGTAAAAAGACTCTGTAACCTTTTGTCTTTGCTGAGTATCCCACAAAGATGCCTTCATCTGACCTAGTATGGAATTTTCCCAATCTTTACTCCTTGTTCTTCACAAAACATGGGCTGCTAAAGATTCTGAAATACTCAGCTGTTGTCTTCTTCCCACTCCATAGCTTATATGGAGTCTTATCAGTATTGGGCCTTAGTAAGACTCTGTTCAGTAGGTGCACAACTGTAAATGTTGCTTCTGTCCAAATCTTATGTGAAGCTTGGATTCCAATAGTAGAGTTCTTGCCATTTCAACCGCAGCTCTATTTTTCCTCTCTGCCACCTCGTTTTGTTGAGGAGTTCTTGTTACTGCCATTTGATAATGAATTCTATGTTTCTCAAGATAATCTTAAAAAGCTTCATTTGTGAATTTAGTGCCTTGATTTGACCTCAATACTTTGATCTTCTTTCCACTCTCATTTTCACCCAATCTTCTGTATCTCTTGAAGCATTTCAAAACTTCTGACTTGTATTTGATGTACATGATGCAGGTCCTTCTAGAATAATCATCAACAAACAAGATGATGTACCTCTCACCACTCAACCTTTTTGTTCTCATCAGCCCACACAAATCAGTATGTACAATGTCAAGCATTACTTTAGAACTGAACTCTTTGGTCTTATACTATTTTCTGACATGTTTTCCTTTAAAGCATGCTGAGCAGACATACTCTCTTTCTCTCTTGAGGTCAGGAATGTCTTTGATTGCATAAGTAGTGGTTAGCTTCCTTATGTTCTTCTATGTTAAGTGTCCCAACCTCCTATGCTAGAGTTGAATTTCTTCATCTTTTGTAAGTAAATAGCCGTTTGCCTTGTCCTCATCAATCACATATAAATTTCTAGCTATTCTCTTCTTGGCTACAACAGTATTTCCTTCTTTACACTTTACTTGGCAACTTGTTTTTGTGAATATCAGTTCATGGTCTTCATTGTATAGTTGGCTGATAGATGCTATATTATATCTAAGTCCTTCAACATGTATAACATCTTTCAACTTTCCATTTCCAATATTTATTGACCCCTGACCACTGATGTTGAGTGAATCATCATTGCCAAACTTGACTCTGCCTTCTCTTGACTTGTTCAGCTTTGATAATTTACTCTTGTCACCTGTCATGTGTGAAGTGCATCCACTATCAAGGATCCACTGCTTATCCTTGCAGTTAGCCTTTAGTGCAATTTCAACTAGATTAGCCACCTCATTTTTAACTTTATATTCCTTCTTTTGAACTGGCTTGAAGATAACTTAAATCTAGTTGACAACAATTACAACTATACAAGGCTGTGGGAACAACAGGTTCTTATACTTTTATTTGTATATGTTGGATCCATAAGCTGTTGTTCCCACAACCTTGTATGGGTTGTAATTATTTTCAACTAAGTTTAAGTGTGCAAGAAAGTAATGCCACATAGAAGGGTAAGAAGGTAAATCCACATGGAAGGGCAAGAACGTAAATTGGCCACGTAAGTTTAATTAGGGTTTCATAGAAGAGATATATAAAAACCTTGGAAGATAAAAATAGGGCAAGGCCAACACAATTGCATACACGACAAAAAGAAGAGAGTCGGCAATATTGAGCATTCAGTAAAACCTAGACAACCGACCAATCAAAGAGAACACTTTCCCTACATGGAAGAACACCACCGGCAAGGATGAAGAGAATGAACAATGCAGTCGACGGACAAAGAAAGTGACTAGTGCAGTGGTGAACAGTATCTATCGAGTGAACAGGTCGTCGTCGGAGATAGGAGAGAAACAGATATAACGGCGAGATGATCGGCAAGGAGACAACACGGCACACGACAACCCTACACCATTGGTAGAAAATTGAGACGATCGAAACAGCTGGTGAAGGGGCGTGACAGCAAAACAATACAGAAGTGAGAGAGGACTGTTGGCAAAAACAAAACCGTCGAGAGAGAGAAAGAGTCGACAGGAAAGAGAGAAAGGGAGCAAAACTGTGCAGCAAAACTGTGAGGGAGACTAGATCCGAACTGGAATGGGTGAGATGAGACTAGATCGGGAACAGGTGAGAGAGATCCAGTGGCTAGACATTGGAAGAGAGAGAAATAGACGGTGTAAAAAACAAAGAAACCAGTCATGGGAGAGAAAACCTGGAACGACTAAAGAAGGTTGGACAGCAAGATGAAGAAAAGTAGACCACCGGCAGAAAAGGGAGGAAATCCGGCCAAGTGGGTGAACGGAAAAGAGAAATCTGGTGAAGAGAGAGAAATTTGGTGGAAAGAGAGAGAAATCTAGTTGGACAGCAGGAGAGAGGGAAACGGATAGGCGAGCTGTGAGACAATGAGATCGTGCAACAGGTGATGGGTGAGACCATAAGATGGTGAAAGCAGAAATTGTGTGATACAACGTAGAGATGGAATTTAGCAAAGCATTGAACTCAATGTATTTCCAGATTTTTTCAAGAGAGGTTAGAGAGCATTGTGGTGAACTTCAAAGCGGCAGTGCAGCAGCCTTTCAATTCAACAGAGGCAAGACAAGTTAGAAGGAGGGTAGACACAGTAAGTGACACCCTTTTTGTATTGTACTTGCTTAGTAATTCCAATAGTTAAAGGTGCAGAGAATTAAAGACATCCATTGTAACCTATGTTTACAAGTATAGTGGATAGTCTCGGTAGAGGGAAAGTCCCTACCACCATGGATGTACGTCAGGTTGATGGAACCACGTAAATCTCGCGTGTCCTTAATTTGCTTTACTTTCTGTGTTTTGAATTGAGTTGCGAATGCAGCTAAAGTATCAGCCAACCCATAACCTAACAATGACCTAAACAAGAACATCTGTATTGTTGATTAGGCAAGGCGTCTGAAAGGTGACTTTGGGAATTATTGTAATTAGTAGGTAGCAATAGATCTACCTTAGTCGAATGTGAGAAAGAGTTCACTTTTAAGAAAAGGTTGAAGTTGTTCACTTACCTGCAAATTGCGAATTGTGGTCATACTGATTCATCCCCCTTCTAAGTATCACAAACTAGTAGATCCTAGGGAGAAGTCGGGAACTTCAATTGGTATTAGAGCATTGGTTCACTAGTTTGAAGCTTAATAGCTTGGTGTACTAGTTTAAAGGGATCTAAAAGTTTGACTTGTTTAGCATATTAAGAAATGGAAGCCATTACTAGCACTAGCACAACTTACAGCGAGAAGGTTCCAATCTTCAATGGAACCAACTACCACATGTGGAGAGCGAGAATGCAAGTGGTATTTGCAACCATGGGCATAAGGGTTTTATGGCTCCGAAAGAAGATAAAGTCCTAACCCCAAAGGAATTAAGGCAGTTTGAGGTAAATGGGAAGACCTCAAATGTCATCATTTTAGCATTGATAAATGCTAAGTATGCTAAAGTGATGGACTGCAAATCTGCTAAGGAGATATAGGACAGATTACAGAAAATCTATGAAGGTAGAATGAGGGAGGCTAAACTTCAAGTGTTTAAGGAGAGATATGAATCTCTTAGAATGCAAAAAAATGAGACAATCTAAGAGTTCTTCACCAGGGTTATTGATGCTATGAACGACCTAACAAGTCATGGGAAGAACAAGAAGGACTCATCTGTTGTAAGAAGATTCTGAGAATTATGCCTGAGAGGTTTGATTCAAAGGTAACAGCCATAGAGGAGAGTAAAGATCTCAATTCTATGTCTCTGCATGATCTCTAGTGCAATCTCATTGCATATGAGATGAGGATAAATTCAGCTGAAAGCTCTACAACAACGAATGTATCAAAGGATGTAGCTTTTAAAGCTATAAAGCACTTGAAGATAAGAGAAGATGAAGAATCATCTAGTGAGGATGATGATGGTGATGAGGAAGAAAGTGAAGGTGAAGTGTTGGCTTACTTCACAAGGAAATTTAAGAAGGGGTCTAATAAGGGAAAAGGACAGTTATCCTTAAGATGTTATTATTGTGGGAAGACTGGACACTTTGCTTCTAAGTGCAAAATGAAGCTTGATGATGAAGATGAGGATGATGATGATGAGCCAAATTCAAGATGGAGAAGATCATCATTCAAATCAAAGAAGTCTAGTAAAAAGTCTGCTAACCCACAGAGGAAGAAGAAAGGCTCATTCAAGAGTTATGTGAGTCAGATAAAAGAAGCTGATGAGGAGGACGATGAAGACTTATTAGATGAGTATGTCTTTATGGCATCAACACACGGTGGTAGCTCAACCTCTGAAGAAGAAGAAGAGGTTCATGAAGAAGAGCTAGATCTTGAAGCTGAACTAGAAGCAGCTTCAATGGAGATAGTCAGAAAGGGCAGAACCATAAGAAGGTTAGAGGCCCATATAAAACAAGTTGAAGCTAAGTGTGAGGAAGTTGAAAGTCAAAAGGATGAAATAAGGGCTGAGCATATTGACTTGAAGAGAAGATTTGAAGAACAGATTAAAATATGTGAAGACCTTACAGTAGAGCTTGGCTCAAGGGCTTCAAAAATTGAAGAAATGGAGAAAGAGTTACTGAGACTTCAGCAACAACTCAAAAGTAGCAAAGAGAATGTATAGAAGTTTAAAATGATAGGAGAAACAAGTTCTATAGAAGGAGAGAAGAATGTGGAGAAAGTGTAGCAATCTAATGCTGCATTGGCTAAAGGTAATAAGAATGTGCCCCAGAAGTTGAAAGAGAAGGTTGTGACTCAGGAGAAGAAAACGGAGAATAAAGAAGATCTGAAGAAGCAACCTAGTGTGGCAAACAAAAATGGAGAAAAGAAAGTCAACTAGCAGAGGGCTACGACTGAATAGAAGAAGGAGAAGAAGGTGACTAAAATGAAAGTCACACAAGCAAAGAAGCCAGCTGCTTTGCCTACACAACAAGTGATGAACAGAAGAAGACAAGCTATGATTAGACCCAAGAAGAGGCAGTTTCAAGGTCATTGCCTTTATTGTGGAGTTTAGGGTCATAAGGTAATTAACTACTGGTGGAGAAGGCCAGTATATGTCTCTAACTTGAGAAGACACGATGTTGCATACATGGGGAGACAATACAAAATCCAGAAGAGAACACTTGTCATGAGTTCTTGCACATACTATTAAAGGCAAGGACACGCTGACAAGGATTGTTGGTGGAAGCCCAAACTAATGGTTTCAAACAATAAGTTTGCTTTGTTAGCAGACTTGGAACAGTGTGAAAGGTGTGGGCAGGATGACCATAATGCCAAGAAATGCATGACACTTCTCCTTGAGCAAGAGAAGGCATTCAATGGCACAGTAAAGACAAACGGTGCAGTCGAAGCTGTGAAAAAGGAGAAAGTTATCTTCCAGCCAGTTCAAAACAAGAAATATAAAGCTAAAAGGGAGGTTGTTAATATAGCTGAAATTGCACTCAAAGCTAACTACAAGGACAAGCAGTGGATCCTTGACAGTGGATGCACTTCACACATGATGGGAGACAAGAGTAAATTGTCAAAGTTTAACAAGTCGAGAGAAGGCAAAGTCAAGTTTGGCAATGATGATTCACTCAACATCAGTGGTTAGGGGTCAGTAAACATTGGAAAAGGAAAGCTAAAAGATGTTTTGCACATTAAAGGACTCAGATATAATCTAGCATCTGTTAGCAAACTATGCAATGAAGACCATAAGGTAATATTCACAAAAACAAGTTGCTAAGTAAATAGTAAAGAAGGTAATACTGTTATAGCTAGGAGGAGAACAACTAGAAATTTGTATGTGATTGATGAAGAAAGAGATCCTCTAGTAACTAAGACTGTGCAAGAAAGAAAGCCAATGAAAACGTGGACCAATGCTCATCAAGAAAATTAGATCACAGGTGACCCATCAACAGGAATTACAACAACAAGAAGAATTATAGGAGTTACTGCTTTACTCTAACAAGTTAAACATAAATCTGTTAAAGAGGCTACACAAGATCTAACTAAAGTTTTGTCCACAGAGTTGTTTGAAAAGTATAGAATGAGTTTGTCTATGCGAATGCCTCCTCAAGCCTGAAAATCAGGTGAATCCTACATCTCTACTTTGCCAGTTTTTTAGATTTGTAATTGGTTGGTAAAGGGAGAGAGAAGCAACAGTGCAAAGGGAGCTGTTAACAAAGGGGGAGTGCATATTTAGGGGGAGTTGAAACTGCTACATAGTGGCTTTTGTTATAAGTGTTGCCAACAATTACAAAGGGGGATATTTTTGTTCCCACAACCTTGTATGGGTTGTAATTGTTGTCAACTAAGTTTAAGTGTGCAAAAAATTAAAGCCATATAGAAGGGTAAGAAGGTAAATCCACATAAAAGGGCAAGAACGTAAATTGGCCACGTAAGCTCTATTTGGGTTTCATGGAAGAGATATATAAAGACATTGGAAGACAAAAATAGGGCAAGGCCAACACAATTGTATACATAACAAAAAAGAAGGTGAACGGCATAAACACAAAGAGTAAGTTCAGAAAACATAAGAGAAACCATTTAACCAAGGAGATAAAAAAAAAGGCCAACACAATTGCATACAGTAAAAACCTAGACAACTGACTAACCAAAGAGAACACCAAACCCTACACGGAAGAACACCACCGCAAGGATGAAGAGAGTGAACAGTGCAGTCGAAGGACAAAGAAAGTGAGCAATGCAATGGTGAACAGTATTCATCATGAACAGTGCATCAAGTGAACAGGTCGTCGTCAGGGATAGGAAAGAAACGGATATAACGATGAGACGATCAGTGAGGAGACAACACGACACATGGCAACCCTACACCATCGATAGAAAAGAGAGATGATCGAAATGGTAGGTGAAAGGGGGTGACGGCAGAACGATATGGAAGAGAGAGAGAACTGTCGGCAAAAATAGAAACGTCGAGTGAGAGAAAGAGTCGACAGGAAGGAGAGAAAGGGAGCGAAGCTGTGCAGCAAAACCGTGAGGGAGACCAGATCCAAACTGGAATGGGTGAGATGAGACTAGATCGGGAACAGGTAAGAGAGATTCGATGGCTAAATGTTGGAAGAGAGAGAAACAGACGGTCAGAAAAACAGAGAAATCGGTCGACGGGAGAGAAAACTGAGAACGACCGAAGAAGGTTGGACAACAGGATGAAGAAAAGTAGACCATCGGCAGAAAAGGGAGGAAATCTGGCCAAGTGGGTGAACAGAAAAGAGAAATCCGGTGAAGAGAGAGAAATTCGAGACTCTCTGCTCCTTTTACCGAAACTTGTAACCTATGTTTACAAGTATAGTGGATAGTCTCAGTAGAGGGATAGTCCCTACCATCGTGGATGTACGTCACGTTGACGAAACCACGTAAATCTTGTGTGTCCTTAATTTGCTTTACGTTCTGTGTTTTGAATTGAGTTGTGAATGCAGCTAAAGTATCAGCCAACCCATAACCTAACGAAGACCTAAACAAGAACATCCGAATTGTCTATTAGGCAAGATTTCTGAAAGGTAACTTTGGTGACTATTGTGATTTGTAGGTAGCAATAGATCTACCTTAGTCGAATGTGAGAAAGAGTTCGCTTTTAAGAAAAGGTTAAAGTCGTTCACTTACCTACAAATTGCAAATTGTGGTGATACTAATTCACCCCCCCTCTCAATATCACAAACTAGTAGATCCTAGGGAGAAGTTGGGATCTTCATAAGCCATATCTTTTAGGGTTCACATTAGTCTCACTAATGCACCAAGTACTCTTATGAGATTGATGAATCATGTTTTGCATGCATTCATTATTAAATTTGTTTTATGTGTTTTCTATATTAAAAACTTATATAAGCATCTTGATCATTTACATTTTGTTCTAAGTGTTTTATATTCAAAGGAATTATATTCTAACTCTTGAAATATTTCTTTTCATTGATCAGATCATATTTCTTGGCTATATTGCAAGTGTTAGGGGTACCAAGACTAATGATGACAAGGTTAGGGCAATTAGTGATTAGCCTAACCTAATTTAATTAGTAAGGTGTATAGTTTTTGTGGTCTAACTAGTTTCTAACCTAATTTAATTAGTAATGTGTATAGTTTTTGTGGTCTAGCTAGTTTCTATAGGCACATTTTTAGGGACATTAGCACCATTGCTACACCACTAATTGATGTTAAAAAAGATGTGGGTTTTAAGTGAGGTAATAATCAAGGCAAGTTTTTTTATTTGACCAATGATAAATTAATTTTACTCCCTTGCTTACATTACCTAATATTGGTAAAACTTTTAAGATTAAGTGTGATTCTTTAGGTGTTAGCATTGGAGTTGTTTTGATGTAGGAAAGGTAACCAATTGCCTACTATAATGAAAAGCAAAGTGGAGTAGCCCTTAATTTTTTCACTTATTATAAGGAGATGTATGCATTGGTATGAACTTTAAAGATATAATAACACTACCTTTAGCCTAAAGAGTTTGTCATCCATATTGATCATGAATCCTTGAAACACTTGAAAGGACAAGGGAAGTTGCACAAGAGACATGCCAAGTGGGTCAAATTCATTGACACCTTTATCTATGTCATCAAATATAAACAAGGTAATGAGAATGTGAAAGTTGATACATTGTTTGACAAGTATACCTTATCTTTACACTTGAAGCAAAATTGTTAGGATTTAAACATATTAAAAGGATTTATGTGTGAAAGATTCTAACTTTGTTAATATGTGTGGGGCATATGAAAAATTAGCCTCTAGCAAATACTATAAGCATAAGGTTTCTTATTTAGGAAAAATCATTTATGTGTGCTTAAGCGACTTAGTTATGAGAAAAGTATATGAGGGTGGCCTAATGGGCCATTTTAGAGTTAGGAAAGCCCTAAATGTCTTAGCTAGGTATTTTCTTTTGGCCACATATGGAATGAGATGTTGAAAAAGTGTGTGAAAACTTAGCCATGTAATGAAATTCCATGCAAATAGACTAAATTTAGAGTTTTCACCCCTTAGCTTATGCACCCCTTTACTCATACCTAGACAACCCTAGGTTGATTTATTTATCTATAGACTTTATGTTAGGGCTGTTGTGGTCAAAAAGGGGAACGGAATTTGTATTTGTGTTGTGACAAAATTTCAAAGGTGACACATTTTATTTTATGTTATAAAACTGATGATGCAAATAATGTTGCTAAATTGTTCTTTAAAAGGATAATATGTGTGCATGACATATCTTAGAGCATTATTTCAAACTAGGATACAAAGTTCTTGAGCTACTTTTGGAAGACATAACAAAGTAAGTTAGCTACTAAAGTGTTGTTCTTGATGACTTGCCATCCATAGAGAAATAGGCAAATTGAGGTAGGTAGTCAAACATTTTCTACTTTATTGTATCTTATTATTTAAATGAATTTGAAAATGTTAGAAGATTGTTTGTTGCATGTAGATTTTGCATATAATAGAAGTGTTCATTTTACTATTTGTTACTCTTCATTTAAAATTATGCATGGTTATAATCTTGTGACTATTTTGGATTTGATGCCTTTACTTGTTGATTAGTATATTAGCCTAAATGGTGAACACAAGGCCAAAAAGGCATGGGAAGGTATGTTAACAAATTGCAAAACAAACTAAGCAATAGAGATCCCATGCCAACAAAGGGTGAAAGAAGGTGTGTTTGAGCCTAATGAATTAATGTCAAGTAAAAGAGATAGTACATTTCAAGTAGTGGCATGAATTAATGTCAATGCTTATAAGCTAGACCTTTCCTAACAAGTACAATATGAGTGGAACATTTAATATTTTTGATCTTTTCCTTTTGATACAGGTGATAATTTGATGATCAATCTTTTAAAGCAAAAGGATATGATGAGATCCATGGAGAAGCACCTAAATGTTGGGCTTTAAAGGATCCATTGAATATTTTAGAAGGTACAACACATGAGTTAAAATTAAAAAGATAAAAGAAGCATTAAATGGACAAATTGAGGACATTTAGGCAAATCAAGCTATAAATGGTGTGAACTTAAGCTTCAACAAGGAATAAGACTTTATTAATATGGTTGGAGTGCTTAATAATTTAGGGTTAAATAATAAAATCCACTCCTAAATAGAAGTTTACAATATTTTAAAAACCTATCATTAACTCTATTATAGGGATGTTATTTAAATCTATAAATAGGCCCCTTTTTGTAAGGTCAAAGGGGAAGACAAATAATATGAATTGAGAAGTGAGAAACATTTTCTTTGGATTATTTATTGAATTTTAAGAATTTATTTAGGTTATTGTTTTATGGCATCCCAACTTGACTCATCACAACTAATACATTTTTTTTATAGTATGGTGTTCTTATCCTTTTTTATACCTTAAGTTTGTGTTTCTTTGAACATTAAGTTTAGGTTTGCATGATTCAAAATTGATTTAGCTTTCTTGTATTCTTGTTTGATTAGTTATGTGTGTTTGGTCCCTAAGTTACATACTTTGAGGGGCTACATTAGATTCTTTGGTTTCAAACACCACGTTCTTGCACCCTTTGTTTGCCTAAGTAGTATATTGCTTAGTCCTTTTGTCTAGGTGTTGCCTCACCTTCTCTTGCAATTACACCACCATTTTAGCCTTATACTTACCATCTAAACAAACACATTCATTAGCAAGCAAGGGTAATAAATCTAATGCAATTAATGGATTAAAACCATAAATAATTTCAAATAGTAAACAATGAATAATAGAATGAATACTTATGTTATAAGAAAACATATGGTAAACACTCCTCCTAATGCTATAAATTGTTTCAAATAATAGCTCTTAACAAAGTTGTTAAAGTTCTATTCATTACCTTAGTTTTCACATCCATTTGTGGATGACAAGTTCTTGAAAACAAAAGTTTAGTCCCCCCTCTCAAATCTTCTAAAAGTAGTTTAAGAACTTAACATCTTGATATGAAATTATGCTTCTTAAATGCCATGCAAATGCATAATTTCTTTAAAATTCAAATGTATTATATTGTGTGCATTATTGGTTTTATGACATGGAATGAAATATGTAATCTTTAAAAATATATCCACAACAACAAAAACAGAATCCTTCATTATTTTTGTCCTAAATAAAATCAAAGTAAAGTCTATAGAAATATTAACCCAAGGTTCACTAGGAATGAGCCATGACATAAAACTCTAGATTTAGTTTATTTGCATGTGATACACATGTCGTAAACCACTAAACCATTAAACCACCCCCATTAGTCTCATGCACAAGAAGCTCTTTCAAGGAACTTATAGGCACACACAATCTATTCTCTTTATACAAATAACTCTCATGCTTGTAAAACTTCCCAAAAAAGTTGTTTTCTCACAAGTTTCATAAACATTAACAAAATTAAGAATATTAGTATAAAAGTCCTTAATATACTCAAATCCTAGTAATTTTGCAATCAAAGTAAAAATAAGGGCATACTTTCAACATAATGCATCAACTCTTATATTCTTTTAGCTTTTTTTATACTTAATCATATAGAAAGATGTCTCTATGAAATGTAACCACTTAGTTTATACCTTGGTCAATTTTCATTGCCCCTTTAGATAATCTCAGAACTCATGATTAGAATTGATGAGGACTGTTTTATGTCTTACATTGAGAAAGGGGTGAATCAACGTGAGATATGCATTTTTTTACAAATCGATCCGAATTTAACCTCTATAGCTTATTAGAGCCAATAATCCAACTTTTATTTTTCTCCTTTGAGTGAGCACGACCGTACAACAAAAAAAAAATTAATGCACAAGCATCCAAGAACACACAACAATTTTTACATGGTTCATACACAATATGTGAGTTATGTCCATGGTGTGATAGGATCCCTCCTAAATCACACAATCCACTCTTGCTATCAAGGGATAGGATAATGTTATGAAAGGACTACTCCTTAACCACTTACAACGATCTCCCAATCATGCCAAGGGTATCCTATCCTATTTTTCAACAAATCTATCAAGAGTTTATGAAAAAAACCATTCTTGGAGATCAATCATTCAATGTGTATAGTCTGCTAAAGCAGAATATGGATCTTCTCCTTCCAGCGCTGTGGGTGTTATCTCACTCATTGCTAGTACAGTCCACAAGCATTGCTATTGCTATCCACATGCTTTGCTAATGTTATCCATACGCATTGCCACTATTGTTTGCACATGCTATTAATGCTATCCATATGCATTGTCGCAGCTATCTACACGTGTTGGCATACGGACGCACTACCACTACTATCCACATGTGCTATTAACGCTATTTATACATGCTGTCGCTGCTACAAGTTGTTTGCATCCGTTATGCCCACTATCCATACCCGCTGTGCCCGTTGTCCGCACAAGCTACACCTACTGTCTGCACGCTTTGTTCTTGCTGTCCACACAAGCTGGGGCTGCTGTCCGCATCCACACACACTGTACTTGCTATTCACACAAGCTGTGCTTGCTATCTGCATGCATCGTGCCTACTGTCTGCAAGAGCTGTGCTTACTGTATGCACAAACAGTGTTTGCTGTCCACACATGCTGCTACTACTGCTGTCCGCGCATGTTGCTGTCGTTGTTGTCTGCACACACTGCAATTGGTGTCTACACATGCTGTTCTTGCTATCTGTGCGTGCTGCTTGTGCTATGGGCTCACGCCATTACTCATGTCTATACTTGCTATTACTGCTTTCTTATGCTGTTGCTGCTCTCCCAATGTGTTGCAATAGTTTTGCTCACACTGCTACTACTCTCCCCACCCATTATAGCTATTTTCAAGAAATGTTGCTGCTCTCCTTGCACAATGTAGCAGTTTTCTCGCACTGCTGCTGCTCTTCCCGTGTGCTATAGCAGTTTTCTCATGCCGCTACTGCACTCCCTGGGCATTGCAGCTATTTTCTCATGTTGCTGCTGCTATCCCCGTGTGTTGCAGTTGTTTTCTTGCACCACTGCTACTACCCCCGTGCATTGCCATTGTTTGCTGGTGCACCACCTACTGCTGCAAGTTGATTGCTGGCGTAGGACCTTTGTGTTGCTACTCCACCTCTTGCTAGCTCATATGCTGCTTCTGCCTTCTTCTTGTTGTCTTCCTTGGCTACTTTCTTGGTTTGCTGGTGCAGCTGCTACCTTGGTGGTGTTTGCTTGTGCGGCAATATCCTTTTGGACGTGTCGTTGGTGCAAGGAAGCCTCCTGGACATGCTACAGTTACTGGGAAGTCTCCTAGATGAGCTGCTGTAGCTAGGAACTGGACATGCTGTCGGTGTAGGGAAACCTCCTAGACATACTACTACTGCTGGGAAGTCTCCTAGACACATTGTTGCTGCTAGTAATCCCTTTTGGACATGCAAGGACATGTTGTTGGTCTATTGGAAAGCCTCCTTGATGTGCTGGTGTAGTGGCTGGTGTTGCTATTACCTTTGTGAGGGCTTGCTCGTGTGGTAGCTGTCTTGGTGATGGTTTGCTGGTGTGGTTGGCCAGCTAACTTGCTCTCTTTCTTTCCTTTATGGCCAGTTGCACCTTGCTGCTTCTGCTTGATGGCTGCTACACTCTCCTTGGCAAGCTTCCTTGCCTTCTTTTTCTCCTCTCCTTGGCTGGCTGCCTTGTTACCTCTTTCGCTCCTTCTTGGCCAGTTGCACCTTACTTGATGGCTACCTCCTCTTTGTTGTTCACCTGCCTTTTTCTCTAGGTTTGCCTCTCACTTATCTCTTTTGCTGGCTTTCATTTTTTGCAGCACACATGTTCTTTCTTGTAGCAACACATGTTCTCTCTTGCAGCCACACACCTCTCCCTGCAAGATGTATAAGGGTAGTTATAAAGCCTTAAGATTAGGGTTACACATTCATCAATAGCCAAAATTAATTCCCAAAGGTTGCCCTACAATCAACAACCAAATTTAAGGTCAATGGTCAATGGTCAACAGTCAATCTTGACCCTTAAAATTTAGGGTTAACGGTCAACATTGACTTCTCATCACCAGGGTTAACCTATAATTACCATTTTCTCCCAATGACCTTACTATATCTCAACGACATTCATAACCTCAAATCAACACATAATCATGTGAGATGGTATTAACAACAAATCCAACATTAGCCATAAAAAATGGGTTCAACAATATTCCCTTTTAGATTTGTTGGCAACATATTAAATCTAACCATGTATAACATCCCTGCACATTGTCACTCAAAGCTCCCCCTCAAACATGCATCTCCCTTAACCAGGTTTAACTCCCCATTTTTGCTTCTCCCCCTTTATCAATCAAGCTACTTCCTTTTTTTATCAATATATACTCTCGTTGGACTTATGGAAAATATCTCCCCCTTTGACAACAAATTCAAAGAATAATAGAAAAGGGAAGGGAAGAGGTATACCTTTAACAATAGGGATGAAGCAACTAACAGCAGACTCAAACACATCAAGACCAAAGGACATCGCATAAATAAGCATCCCATTCTTCCATAACTAATAATTCTATCCATCAAATGTAGGGATGCCCTTGCTATTAACACTTTCAAGCTATCCATGATCTCAAGTAATAGTACAAATAGAAACTCACACAGTAATACACAACTTTAATTCAAAGCAAAAAAATTGGATCAATAGAGAAACTAGCTCTAATACCACTTGATGAGGACCATTTTAGGTCTCACACTAAGAGGGTGATGTATCAGTGTGGGATATGTGTTTTTCTACAAATCAATATGGATTTAACTTCTATGGATTGTTAGAGTTGATGATCCAAGTTTTATTTTTCTCCTTTATATGAGCGTGACTGTATGACTAAAAAAAAATCAATGTGCAAGCACCTAAGAACACACGACAATTCTTATATAGCTCACCCATAATGTGTGAACTATGTCCACAGTGTGATAGGATCCCTCATAAATCACACAATCACTTTTGCTCTCAAGGGATACAATAATGTTGTGGAAGGATCAGTCCTTCATCACTTATGGAAGGACTACTTGTTAACCACTTATAACGATCTCTTGATCACTCTAAGGGTATCTGACCCTATTTTTTAATAAATCTATCAAGAGTTTATGGAAAAACCTTTCCTAAAGAACAATCACCAAATGTGTACAATCTGCTAAAGTAAAATATGGATCTTCTCCTTCCTTCATTGCTAGTGTTATCTCATTTCCTACTGGTGCTGCCCACGCGTTACTACTATGCACACACTTTGCAAGTGCTGTAAGTACATGCTGCCACTATTGTCCACATTTGTGTTCTCCTTCCTTCTTGGCCGGTTGTACCTTGCTTGGTGGCTGCCTCCTCTTTACTGTTCACCTTTCTCCTTGGTTGACTCTTTCTATTTTTTGCAACACACATGTTCTCTTTTATATCCATACACCTTTCCTTGCAAGATGCATAGGGATATTTATAGAGCCTTAAAATTAGGGTTACACATTCTTCAATGGCTAGTGTTGATTCCCAAAGGTTGCCCTATAATCAATGACCAAATTTAAGTCTTAAAATTTGAGGTCAATGGTCAACATTGACTTCTTAAAAATTAAGGTCAATGGTCAATGGTCAATCTTGACTCCTAAAATTTAGGGTCAACTGTCAACATTGACTTTTTAATAACATGGTTGACTTGTCATCACCATTTTCTCCCAATGACCTCATTACATTTCAACAACATTCATAACATCAAATCAACACATATAACCATGTGAGATGATATTGACAACAAATCCAACACTAGCCATCATAGATGAGCTCAACAATCTCCCCCATTGGATTTGTTGGCAACATATTAAATCCAACCATATATAATATTTCCCTGCACATTGTACCTCATAGTTCCCCTTAAAACATGCATGTCCCTTAACCAAGTTTAACTCCTCATTTTGCTTCTCCCCTTGAGAAGTTCTCCCCCTTTATCCATCAAGCTACTCCCTCATTTTATCAATATGTACTCTCTTTGGATTTATGCAAAATATCTCCCCCTTTGACAATAAATTCTAAAAATAATAAAAGAGGGAAAGGAAGAGGGGTTGGATGATACCTTAGCCTTTATAAGGTGGTTGAATACTTAAATTCAGCCTCTTTTATCCAAGATGTCCTAATCTTCTATGCCATAACAAATTCTCATCTTTAATGCTTATATAGCATGTGTTTTTGCTTTTGGAAACTTTATATAAGTTTCCGTTTGTTCTTTCACCCTTAATAAGAGCAACATCATCACTTAATCTCTTTACTATGTAGCCACTCTTAATAATAGTAACCTCATGTCCATCATGAGACAGTTGGTTAACACTAATAAGATTGTGTTTCAGCCCTTTAACATAAAGCACTTTCTTTGATTTAAGATTTTCAGCACCAATCTCAATAACACTGATACCTTGAATTTCTAAGGCATCATCACTGTCGAATTTGATAGACCCTCCATCATATTCTACTACTCCCTTCAACAACATGGAGTCTTCTATCATGTGTGAAGAGCATACACTATCTAAGATCCATGGTTTTTCTTTCTTAGAAGCTTTTAAGGCTACTTCCACAACTATAGATGTTTCTCTTCATCTTCTTTTTCTTTGGCCAAATATGGGAGCATGTGTAGATGTTCTCTTTTCCATTCTTTGACCAAGCAACAATAGTTGGTGTAGCCAAGTCCTTTCTTTCCCATGGAATGAGGTCTTTAATTGCTTAGACTATCATCCAACTTTCTAGTAGCATCCTCCTTAATGGCACTTGCTAATGATGACTCTCCTTTCATTTCTATGGCTTACAGAAAGCTTTCTTCATGCGTCTTTAGCTCAAACTCAGCCTTGTGAAGCTTAGCTTGCAAAATCAGCACCTCTTTCTCTTATGACCTTAGCACCAAGATCTTCATATATCTTGCCTTACTTAGCCTCAAGGACGATGAGCTCCTCAATCCTATTCAAGTACTCCTCTTTTGCTTTAAACTCCTTTTCTTTCACCTGGAGATTAAATTCATTAACAACAAAGTTTTCATATAGCTTCTTGAGATGCTTTGCCTATTTCTCCAACTTCTTGTTTTTTCACAAATAAGTTCTCAACTCATTCTCAAGTTGTTGCAACAACTAATCCTCTTCCTTTTCTATTGATTCCTCCTTACTTAAAGATTCTTTGTCATCATCTACTTGAGTGACTAACACATACTGGACAGCATCATCATTAGAATCATCATCAACATTTTCTTTAGAATCCTTTTTATCCAACTTGCTTAAATAATTTCTTCTTTTAGATCTGAAGAAATGCCCTTTTCCTTTAGCACTCGAATTTCCAACTTTAAGACAACTGGATTTCTTTGTTCTCCACCTTGGGGTAGGCTCATCATCATTATCACTGCTTGCTTTTATTCTCTTTGGGTAGTCCACAGCAAAATGCCCTATGTCTCTACAACTAAAGCAATTCAAGGGTAGTTTTCCCTTGTACTTCCTTTTTCCTTTCCTCATATTATTGGTGATGTATGCCAAAACCTTAACCAGTTGAGGATCACCATCTTCTTCTCTAGAGCTACTATCAAATTCTTTTTCTCGGTCTATAATCTTTAACTTTTTCATTCCCTTAAAGGCTTGCTCCTTCTCAACCTTAGAATTCTTTTCTTTCTTCATTGGGTCTATTCTCATTTCATAAGCCATCAATATGTTTTGCAAGTCATTTAAGGGCAGCCTATTAGATCTCTATCTTCTATAAAAGAGACTTTAATATTGTAGGCTTTTGGCAAGGTTCTGAGTATTTTCCTTGCCATAGTGGCAACATGGATTTCCTCTCCATAGCCTTTAATGGAGAACACAATTTCATTGACTCTTGTGAAGAATGCATCCACAGTCTCATCATTCTGCATCTTTATAACTTTGAATTTGCTCCTCCAAATTTGTAGCTTAACTTTCTTCACAGCCTTGTCTCCTTCATAGATGTTCTTCGGTTTGTCCTATATTTGTTTAGATATGTTAAACCCCATCACCTTGGTGAATTCTTTATCTAATAGGGAGGCATATAAGGCATTTCTTGCCTTTTCATCATATATCCATGTTCTTGTTATCAACTAGCGTCATAGGATCACCTTCAACAACAAGGATAAAGCCACTAACAATAGACTCAAACACATCAAGACCAAGGGATATTAGATATGAGAGCATTCTATTCTTTCATAACTGATAATTCTATCCATCAAACGTAAGGATGCCCTTGCTATTAACACTATTTAGGCTATCCATGATCTCAAGCAGCAGAAGAGATAAAAACTCACACAGCAATGCACAGCCTTAATTCAAAGTAGAAAAATTAGATCAATAGAGGAACTGGTTATGATACCATTTAATAAGGACTGTTTTAGGTCTTACACTAAGAGGGCAGTGAATTAGTGTGAGATATGTGTTTTTCTAAAAATTGATCCGGATTTACCCTCTGTGGATTGTTAGAGACAATGATCTAACTTTTATTTTTCTCCTTTATATGAATGCAACTGTACAACTAAAAAAAAAAAATCAATGCACAAACGCCTAAGAACACATGATAATTTTTATGTGGTTCACTCACAATGTGTGAGCTACATCCACTATGTGATAGGATTCCTTCTAAATAATACAATCCATTTTTGCTATCAAGGAATATAATAATATTGTGGAAGGATCACTCTTTTACCACTTGTGGAAGGATTACTCCTTAACCACTTATAACGATCTCCCAATCACTCCAAGAGTATCATACCTTGTTTTTCAACAAATCTATCAAGAGTTTATGGAGAAACCTTTCCTGGAGAACAATCATTTAATGTTTATTGTCTGCTAAACCAAAATATGGATCTTCTCCTTCCTTTATTGCTGGTGTTATCTCACCCACTATCGGTGTTACCCATGCACTACTGCTGCTACTATCCACACACTCTACTAATGATGCCTGTACAGCTGTTTGCATGCACTATCAATGTTGTTCGTACGCATTGCCACATCGATCTTGTGCTGTCCATATGTGCTGCCACTGCTATCTACATGCGCTGTTAATGCTGTTCATATGTGTTGCCACTGCTTTCTGTTACTATCCACTTGCTGTCCGCTGCTATCCGCACATGCTATTAATGTTGTTTGCACGCGTTGTTGCTGTTGCTTGCTGTCTGCATGCGCTGTGCCCGTTTTCTGCACAAGCTGGGCCTGCTGTCCGCACAAGCTGTGCCTGCTGTGCACGCAAAAGTTGTTGCTGCTGTCCCCGCATGCTACCATCGCTGCTGTCCCTACACGCTGTTCCTACTATCCGTGTGTGCTGCTCCTCCTATCAGCTCGCGCTGCTACTGCTACTGTCTATACGCATTGTTACTGCTTTCTCACGGCGTTGCTGCTCTCACTGCGCATTGCAGCTGTTTTCTTGCACTAATGCTACTCTCCTCGTGTACTACAGCAATTTTCTCATGTTGCTCTTACTCTCCCCACGTGCTGCAGCAGTTTTCATGCCCCACTGTTGCTTTCCCCAAGCGTTGCTGTTGTTTTCTCATGCTGCTGCTGCTGCTGCTATCCCCTCACGTTGCAACTGTTTTCTCACACTGATGTTGCTATCTCTGTGCACTGCTGCCATTTGTTGGTGCCCCACCTGCTACTGTACGTTGGTTGTTGGTGTAAGACCCTTGTACTATTACTCCACCTCCTGTTGGCTCACATGCTATTTCTACCTTTTTTCTGGTTTGACTTCTTTGGCTACTTTGTTGGTTTGCTAGTGCGGCTGCTACCTTAGTGGTGTTTGCTGGTGCGGCTATATCCTCCTGGAACTGCTGCTGGTGCAAGGAAGCCTCTTAGATGTGCTGCTACTGCTGAGAAGTCTCCTGGACATGCTGCTGGAGCAAGGAAGCCTTCTGGATGTGTTGGTGGTGCAGGGAAGCCTCCTAGACTACTGTTGGTGCAGGGAAGCCTCCTGGACATGTTGCTAATGCAGGAAAGCCTCCAAGACGTGCTACTGCTGCTGGAACATCTCCTGGATGTGATGGGACATGCTGCTGCTACTAGTATACCCTCCTAGATGTGCAGGGACATGTTACTGGTCCACTGGAAAGCCTCTTTGATGTGTTGGTGTGGTGGTTGGCTACTGCTGTCACTTTTGTGAGGGTTTGCTAGTGTAGTGGCTATCTTGGTGAGGGTTTGCTAGTGTGGGTGGCCAGCTACCTTGCTCTCTTTCTTTCCTTCTTGGTTGGTTGCACCTTGTTGCTTCCCCTTGGTGGCTGCTGCACTCTTCTTGGCCAGCTACCTTGCCTTCTTTCTCTCCTCTCCTTAGCCAGCTGCCTTGCTACCTCTTTCTCTCCTTCTTGGCCAGTTGCACCTTGTTTAGTGGCTGCCCCCGCTTTAACGTTCACCTCTTGCTTTGGTCGGCTCTCTCTATTTTTTGCAGCACAAATGTTTGCTCTTGCAGCACGCACCTCTCCTTGCAAGATACATCGGGGTATTTATAGAGCCTTGAAATTAGAGTTACACATTCATCAATGGCCAAAGTTGATTCTTTAATGTTGCCTTACAATCAACGGCCAAATTTGAATCCTAAAATTTAGGGTCAACGGTGAATGGTTAACGGTCAATATTGACCCATAAAATTTAGGATCAATGGTTAACATTGACTTCTCAACACTAGGGTTGACCTGTCATCACCATTTTCTTCCAATGACCTCACTACATTTCAACAGCATTCATAACGTCAAATCAACATATATAATTGTGTGAGATGGTATTGACAACAAATTCAATACTAACTATCAAAGATAGGCTCAACAAGTATGGATGACAATCTTCTTAGACCATAAATAGTGTTGCCACGTTTCTAAGGCCTAATCCATTCCATACTCCTCCTTATCATACTTACGGTAATTAAGAGCCACTGCATTAAACTTCTTGCTAAAATAAGTAGTAGAATGTTCTTGCATTAGAAATAATCCATTACTAATATCTAAAGCTTCATACTCAACTTGAAATGTTTTAGTAAAATAGGTAAAGCAAGCATTGGTGTAAAACTTAATTTTTCCTTAATCAAATTAAAAGTTTTATCTCGTATACTAGCCCACTTGAATCCAACACTCTTCTTAACAACTTTTATCAATAATGTAGCTATAATACTAAAGTCCTTAATGAACCTCTTGTAAAGCTAACCAAATAATGAAATGTGGGCCAATCTCTAATAGTCTTAATCTTCTTTTCATCAACTTCAATTTCTCTAGTACTAACAACTTAACCAAGAAATGCAATCCAATTTGCTCATTACCCCATTTAAATCCAATAGTCTTCTTGGCAACTTTTGTTAGTGGTACAACTACTATGCTAAAGTTCTTAATGAACCTCTTATAAAATTTAATTAGACCTTGAAAACTAAGCAATTCTCTAATAGAAACCAATCCTCAATGGCCTTAGCCTTCTCCTTCTCAACCTTAATTCCTCTTGTAATGTCAATATAATTAAGAAATACAATATGATTTGTGCAAAAACAATAAAGTTAGCATACAACTTCTCTATTCTCAAAATAGTTAGAACACTTCACACATGATAAATGTACTATGAGCATTAATTAACTCAAATAACATAACCATATTTTATTTTAAAGGTCTTTTTCCGCTTATCACCATCTCTCATTCTAATTTGATTATATCCACTTTTAAGATCAATTTTAGAAAACATACATGTTTTAAACAATCAATCAAGCATATCATCTAATCTAGGGATGGAATATCTATATTTTGTCGTGATTTTGTTGATTGTACAACAATCAATGCACATCTTCCAAGTCTTATCCTTCTTAAGCACAAGTAAAATGTGAACCATGCATAAACTCAAGTTTTCTCTCACATATCCCCTTTATATAAGTTCCTTAACCTATCTTTGAAACTTTTTGTCTTCTCAAGATTACATTTTTATGTTCGCTAATTTAGAATGGAAGCATCATAGATAAAATTGATTTGATGCTCAATTACCTTTTTTAATGGTAAAATGCTTAGAATATCGAATATTATTAAGGAATGCACCTTCAAATTCCTATAGAAGAGAAATAATAACACTAGACAAAGAAGGGTTGAGTTTGTTAGTGCTAAATAAGCCTTTTTATACAAATTATAATCATAAATTATTTGGAATAAAACAACCTTTTGTTATCACTTTCTTTTACCTAAAAACTTTTTTCCCCTCTCTCTTATGTCTTCACTTCCTCTCCCTACTTTTTCTATTTTAGTTATCCTTCACTTTTCACTCTCTTTTCTCTTCACCCTTATCTTTAATCATTAATTGATTTACAAAAGCTTGCCTGGGTGTTAATGTTATAAGAGTAATGAGTTTTTCATTCATTATGAAGGAGTATTAATTCTTAAAGCCATCATGCATCACTCGACTATCAAATTACTCTAGCCCTTTTAATAGAATATGACTAGCACACATAGGTAAAAAATCAAATAAGACTTCATCATGGTATCTCTTAATAGAAAATAACATTAACACTTGCTTATTTACCTTAACTTCATCATGCTTCTTCAACCATTAAAGCTTATATAGCCTAAGATACCTCATACTAGGTAAATTTAGCTTTTCAACTATAACCATGATAGTTACATTAGAGCAACTAACACTATCAATGATTATACTATATACCTTAGCCTTGATAAGGTGTCTCATATGAAAGATGTTATCTCATTGCACATTATTCTCTTCATTCAATTACATGTTCAATGCTCAACTTATGATGAGTGCTACTCCATCAATCAAATACTCCTATCCATAGATGGTGATAAAATCATCATCAAACACACTTTTTGTCTCAATGTCCCCATTACCTTTTAAGACGATTGCATGCTTGTTTGGACATTGAGATGCAATGTGATCCATTCCTAATAACATAAAACATTTAACATCATTATTTTTATTGGGTTGGGGATTAAAATTTCCTATATCTTTATTAGAAACCATATTCTTACTATTGGATATCTCAACATTGAACTTGTAATTAGCCTTCTTGACCTTTTTAGCCTAATTCAACTTCCAAGAGGAAGTAAAACCGAAATTCTATATAAACTATGTCAAGCCCTTCAATTTAAGTTGCCTTTTAATTTTTATTAATATGTGCACCATGTTTTCTAATTCTACATAGTATTAAAACTTAACAACAATGGCTATGTCTTTATTCAGCCCTTACAAGAATCTTCCCATTATAATTTCCCCATCTAATGAAGACCATCTCAGGTCTTACACTGAGAGGGGGAGGGCATAAATCAGTATAAGATACTTACATTTTATAAATTTGTCTGGATTAAAATTCTGTAACTGATTAAAGTCAATGATCCAATTTTTATCTTGCTTCTTTATGTGAGAATAGCTGTATGGATATCAAGCAAGCACAAGCAGTTGAGAATACACAAAATTTTTACATGGTTCACCCATAATGTGTGAGCTATGTCCACAATGTGATAGGATCACTTCTAAATCACACAATCTACTCTTGTTATTAAGGGATACAGCTAATGTTATGAAAGGATCACGCCTTAATCACTTATAATGATCTCCTAATTACTAGAAGAGTTGATCTCCTAATCACTCGATAGATTGATCTCCTAATTTCTCTAAGGATCTGTTATGGTTTTTCAAGAAGTACATAAAATATTTATGATAAAATGTCCTTGAGAAAGATCACTTAATGTGCACAAGTTACTATTTCAAAAAACATATCTTATCCTTCCTCATTGCTGGTTTCTTTCCTTGAACTTTGTTTTGTAGTTCTCTCATTTAAAGGTTCTTTCTACTGCAGGTTCTTTCTGCTGTATGTTCTCTTCGTTGTAAGTTATCTCCATTGTTGTTGGTTCACTCTTGTCTCTGCAGGTTCCTTTTTTTGCCTCTCTAAGTTTCTCCTTCTACAAGTTCTCTTCTTTGCTATTGGTTCTCTCTTGTCTTTGCAGGTTTCTCCTTTTACCTCTACAAGTTTCTCCTTCTACAGGTTCTCTTCTTTACTTCTTGTTCTCTCATCTGTATAGGTTTCTCCTTACGCCTTTACAGGTTCCTCCTTCTACAAGTTCTCTTCTTTGCTATTGGTTCTCTCTTACCTTTACAAGTTTCTCCTTTTACAAGTTCTCTCCTATTACCTCTACAAGTTCCTCCTTTTACAAGTTCTTTTCTATACTACCAATTCTCTCATATCTCTGTAGGTTCCTCCTTTTTCCTTAGTAGGTTCTCTCCTTAACTATCAATGCTACCACATTCTGCCTTGCCCAGTTCTCTCCTAGGTTGCTGGTGTTGCCTCCTTCTAACTTGGCAAGTTTTCTCCTTAGCTGCTAGTGTTGTCTCGTTCTGCCTTTATAGGTTTTGTCCTCTGCTATAGGTGTGGCCTCTTTCTACATGGCAAGTTTTCTCCTTTCCTATGCTACAAGTGTTGCCTCCTTTTGCCTTGGCAAGTTCTCTTCTTTCCTCTGTTACTGGTGCTGCCTCCTGCCTTAGTAGGTTTTTTCTTTTCCTTTGTTGTTGGTATTGTCTCTTCTTCTTGTTACTAGTGCTATCACTTCTCCTTGGTGTTGGTGTTATCTCTTCTCCATGTT
>JAHLGO010021096.1:5303050-5365205 GCA_020615895.1 Ceriops decandra | reverse complement strand
GTGCTATCACTTCTCCTTGGTGTTGGTGTTATCTCTTCTCCATGTTTCTAGTGATGTCTCCTTTCCTAGTTATCGCTACTGCCTTCTCCTTGCTACAACTATTGCCTTCTTTTTACTGCTGTTACTACCTTCTCCTCGTTGAGGTTGTTACATTCTTCTTGCTACTGTTGTTGTCTCACTTATGTTTTGTAGGACACGCTTATGGTTTTGCAACCCACACTCTCTTATGTTTTGTAAAATGCACTCTCTTATTTTCTACAACACGCCCTCTCTTATGGTCTACAACATGCCCTCTCTTTTGGTCTACAACACGCCCTCTCTTTTGGTCTACAACAGGCCCTCTTTTCTAGTTTGCAACATGCCCTTTCTTCTGGTTTGTAGCATGCCCTCTCTTATAAACTATAGCATACTTTCTCTTATGGTATATAGCACGTCCTCTCTTATGGTCTGCAGCACATCCTCTCTTCTTGTTTGTAGCACACCCTCTCTTTTTGTTTGTAGCATGCCCTCTCTTATGGTCTACAACACACCTTTTCTTTTGGTTTGCAGAATATCCTCTCTTCTGGTTTGTAGCATGTCCTCTTCCTCTATCGAGTTCTCTCTTCTAGTTTGCAGCAACACATTTTCTTCCTCTGTTGAGTTCACTCTTCTGGTCTACAACAGCACACATTTTCTTCCTAGATGCTACTGCACTCTCTTTTCTGCAACTTATGTTTTTGTAGCTCCTGTTTCTTTTCTATAGGACACATTTTTACAACTCACTTTCTCTTCTATAGGACACATTTTTGCAGCTCTCTCTCTTGCCATTCTCTTTTTAAATTTTTTGCAAAGCACACGCCTTTTAATAGTTACATGGATATATTTATAAGCCTTGTGTTTAGGGTTGCCCTATCATGTCAACATTGATTCCCAAAGGTTGCCCAACATTCAATGCCCCGCATTGATTCCTTAAATTTAAGGTCAACGGTCAGTATTAACTCCTAAAATTCAGAGTTAAGAATCAACATTGACTCATTGAATTTAGGGTTGACTTGCCATTAATGGTTTTGACCAACAATTTCTCTACATCTCAACAGCATTCACAATATATGATCAACAAGGACAAAAATGTGATATGTTGTTAACAATAAATTTAACATTAGCCATTAATGATAGGCTCAACAATCTCCTCCTTTGGATCTGTTAGCAAGACATTTGATCCATATATCAGCAATTAAGCATAAGCTTTTGATATTCATAGCTCCCCTTAAAACATGAATCTCCCTTGTTGCATGTGAGTATGATACCAATTGGAAACAACCTTTAACTCCCACATTTTGTTGCTTCTCACCCTCAATAATTTCTCTCCTTTATTTGATTTTCCCCTTTGGATTTTTCAAGCTACTCCCCTTTTTGATCAGTATATACTCTCTTTGGATTTATGCAAAATAACTCCCCCTTTGACAACAAATCCAAAGAACAATAGAAAAGGGAAGGGGAGAGGGGTTAGAGGCATATCTCAAGCTCTAAGGGGTGGCTAAACACATAAGGTCAGCCTTAACTATTAGAACACTCTCTTGATAGAGGTTTGTGAATATATCTGCAACTTGCTCCATGGTAGGCACATATTCTAGCTTTACTTCATTTTTAGACAATTTATTCAGCCCTATTTGTCCAAGATGTCCCAATCTCTTATGTCACAATAGATTTTTATCTTTGGTGCTTATGTAGCATGTGTTTTTGCTATTGGAAACTTGGTATAAATTTCCATTTGTTCTTTCTTTCTTTGTTAGAACAACATCATCATTTAATCTTTTTACCATGCAGCCACTCTTGCTAATGGTAACTTTATGCCCATCATCACAAAGTTGGCAAACATTAATTAAATTGTGTTTTCACCCTTCAATATAAAGCATTTCCTTTGATTTTAGTTTTCTTACACCACTTTTAGCAACACCAACACCTTTGATCTTTAAGGTACCATTATTGCCAAATGTGATTGACTCTCCATCATATTTTACTACTTCCTTCAACACCTTAGAGTCTCTGGTCACGTGTGAAGAGTAACCACTATTTAGGATCCATGACTTTTGTTTCTTAGAAGCTTTTAAGGCTACTTTCACAACCATAACCATTTCCCTTCCTTTTTTTTTTCTTTGGCTAAACCTAAAAGCATATATAAGTGTTCTCCTTTGCACTTTTTGACTGGGCAATAATGTCAAGCATTCCTCAATAGTATGTCTAGCCTTTTTGCATCTTCCATAGATTTCTTTCAACATATCATATCTGTTTCTTAGTGGAATATGACTTCTTTTCACTTGAGGTTGTCTCTTTTCTTGATTAAAGTCTCCCCCTAGACCCTTGCCTCACATTCCTCTTTATTATAAGCCCATTACTCCAACACACATTGGCCTTTTAGCTACACTTACTATAGCTCTAGCAAAAACCTTCAAATATGAATTTTCTTTTTTCACCAAGTTTATGTCTCTTGTCTTTAGCAACTGTTGTGGTAGCCTTCTTTACATCTTTGACAACTTGTCTCCTTTGGATGGGAGTTTTCATCACATCTTTCCTAACCCATTTTAGCTTGGGTTGGGTTCTCTTCTCCACAATGTCATTATGTTTGCTTCAAGCACAAACACAATTTTCTTCTTTTTTGCTGCCCTCTCATTTGACTTTTTAATATTTTTAATATAGCTAAGTCCTTTCTTCCCCATAAAATGAGGTCTTTATTTGCTTAAACACTCATCCAACTTTTTAGTAGCATCATCCTCAATAGCATTTGTTAAAGAGGACTCTCCTCTCACATCCATAGCTTGTATAAAGCTTTCTTCATACTTCTTCAATTCATACTCAGCCTTGTGGAGCTTGGCTTGCAAAATCAACACTTTTTGCTCATGTGCAATTACTTTAGAGCCAAGATCTTCGTGTATCTTGCCTTGCTTTACCTTAAGTACATCCAAATCCTTAATTCTTTTTAAGTACTCCTTCTCTTTTGCTTTAAACTACTTTTCTTTCACTTGGAGATCATATTTATCAACAGTAAAATTTTTATTCAGTTTCTTAAGATGTTTTGCCTCATTTTTCAACTTGCTGTTTTTGTGCAAACAAGATCTCAATTCATTCTTAAGATGCTACATAAACTCTTTCTCTTTCTCTTTGGTTAATTCCTCATCACTTAAAGATTCCTCTTCATTATTTACCTATGCAACTAGCACATTTTTTGCATCATCATCATCTAAATCATCATCAATTTTCTTATTCAAAATCTTCATCATCCAATTTGCTTAAGAAATTTCTTCTTTTGGATATGAAAAGTTCCTTTTCTCCTCTAGCACTTGAATTTTTAGCCTTAGAATGACAGTGTTTCTTTGTTCTCCTCCTTGGGGCTGACTCATCATCATCAATATCTTCTTCTTTTCTCTTTAGGTAGTCCACAATAATGTACCCAATGCCTCCACAACTAAAGCACTTCAAGAGTAATTTTCCCTAGTGATTCCCTTTTCCTTTCCTTATATTTTTGGTGATGTATGCTATGACTTTATCAAATTTGGTATCACCATCTTCTTCTTCAGAGCTACTATTAGATTTTTCTTCTTGTTATTTAATCTTTCATTTCCTCATCACCTTGAAGGCCAACACCTTCTCTACCTTAGACTTCCTTTCTAGCTTCATTAGGGCTATTTTCATTTCATAAGCTACCAATATGCTGTGTAAATCATTCAGGAGTAGCCTATCCAAATCTTTATCTTCTATGGAGGAGACTTTAGCATTGAAAGCTTTTGGTAAGGTTCTAAGTATCTTCCTTACCATTATAGCATCCTTTATCTCCTTACTATAGCCTCTAATGGAGTATACAATTTCATTTACTCTTATAAAGAAGGCATCTATAGATTCATCATTCAGCATCTTTATGTCTTTAAATTTGCTCCTCCAAATTTGTAACTTGGCATCCTTCATAATTTAGTCTCCTTCATAAATATTCTTCAATTTGTCCCAAATTTGTTTGGCTGTATTACACACCATCACTTTAATGAGTTTTTTGTCTGATATGAAGGCATATATGACATTTCTTGCCTTTCCATCACACTCCAAATTCTTCTTATCAATAGATGTCATAGTAACACCTTCAGCAATAGGAATAAAGCCACTACTAGTAAATCAAACACATCTAGACCAAGTGACATTAAAAATAGGAGCATTCTATTCTTTCATAATTGATAATTTTTCCATTAAAAGTGGGAATGCCCTTTCTGTGAACATTGTTCATACTTTCTATGATATTAACTAAAAGTAGATGTAAAGATTCACAACAGCAACAAACAATTTCAGATCAAAGCAAACAGAATGGATCAACAGAAGAACTAGGCTCTGATACCACTTGATAAAGACCTTTTTAGGTCTTACACTAGGAGGGGGTGGGGGTGAATCAGTGTATGATGCTTACTTTTTATAAATCCATTCGGATTAAACTTCTGTGACCTATTAAAGTTGATGATCCAATTTTTATCCTACTTTTTTTTATATGAGAACAGTGGTATGGATATAAAACAAGCATAAGCATCCGAGAACACACAAAAGTTTTACGTGGTTCACCTATAATGTGTGAGTTACATCCATAGTATGATAGGATCACTCCTAAATCTTACAATCCACTCTTGTTATCAAGGAATATAACTGATGTTGTGGAAGGATCACTCCTTAACCACTTATAATGATCTCCTAGTCACTTGATGGATTGATATCCCTATTACTCCAAGGGTCTCCCACCCTTTTCTAAGAAATACATAAAACGTTTATGACAAAACTGCTTTGAGAAAGATCACTTAATGTGCATAAACTGCTTTTCCTTCCTCACTACTGATTTCTCTCCTCAAGCTTTGCTAGTCTCTCCAATGCAAATCTCTCCTTTGTAGGTTCTTTCTACTACAAGTTATCTCTGCTACTACCAGTTCTTTCCTATCTCTGTAGGTTCCTGCTTTTGCCTTTATAGGTTTTTCCTTTTGTAGGTTCTCTTCTTTGTTGTCATTTTCTCCTGTCTTTGCAGGTTTCTCCTTTTGCCCTTGTAAGTTTCTCCTTCTACAAGTTCTCTTCTTTGTTGCTAATTCTTTCCTGTCTTGTAGGTTTCTCCTTATGCCTTTACAGGTTCTTCCTTCTGCAAGTTCTCTTCTATGTTTCAAATTCTCTCCTATCTCTGTAGGTTTTTCCTTTCCCAAGTTCTCTCCTCCTATCTCTGTAGGTTCCTCCTTTTGTAGGTTCTCTTCTCTACTATCAGTTCTATTCTGTCTCCACAGGTTGCTCCTTTTGCCTTGACAGGTTCTCTCCTCTGCTACTAATGCTGCCTCCTATTGCCTTTGCAGGTTCTTTCCTTTGCTACCAGTGCTGCCTCCTTCTAGCTTGGCAGGTTATCTCTTTAGCTATCGATGTTATCTCCTTCTACCTTACTAGGTTCTCTCCTTAGCTGTTGGTGCTGCCTCCTTCTGGTTTTGCAAGTTTTCTCTTTAGTTACTAGTGCTCCCTTTTTTACCTTGGTAGGTTTTCTCCTAAATTACTGGTACTGCCTCCTTCTCCTTTGGCATGTTTTATCCTCTATTGCCAAAGGAGAAAACCTCCTTCTACCTTAGCAGGTTTTCTCCTTTCCTCTACTATCGATGATATCTCTTTTTCTTGTCATCAATACTATCTTTCCTCCTTGTTTTCGGTGCTGTCTCTTCTCCTTATTGTCACTACAGCCTTCTCCTTGCTGTAGTTGTTGCTTTCTCCTTGCTGCAGATACTACCTTTTCCTTACTACTACTACTACCTTCTCCTCGCTATGGCCACTGCTCCTTACTGTTGTTGCTATCTCTCTTTTGTTTTGCAGCGCATTGTAATAGGTGCACACTACTCAACTCCTATATTATCAAGGAAGAGGGGCATCTTAGGCTATATAAGCATGGGCACTACACACCCCAATAGGTTGCCTTTTAGAGAGAAGGTAATGGCCTCATGACAAGTGGTATCAGAGCCTACCCTTGTCTACTGTGGGACCCTTAACTTGGTGTGGAATGTCGAGAACCCAGCTTGGTATGTGTCCAAGAACATTGATGAGGTCATTGATGAATTCGGTGTGGGAGAATGTAACAGGTGCACACTACCCAACTCCCACATTGTTGAGCTATATAAGCGTGGATATTGCATACCCCAATAGGTTGCCTTTTGGGGAGAAGGTAATGGCCTTATGGCAACATGCTCTCTTGTGTTTTGCAGAACACACTCTCTTATTTTTTGCAAAATACCCTTTCTTTTAGTTTGTAACACACCCTCTGTTTTGGTCTATAGCACACCCTCTATTTTGGTCTATAGCACGCCCTTTCTTATCGTCTGTAGCATGCCCTTTCTTATAGTCTGCAGTGCCCTCTCTTATAGTTTGCAACACATCCTCTCTTCTAGTCTACAGTACATCCTCTCCTTTTTTTTTTTTTGTAACATGCTCTCCCTTTTGGTCTGCAGCACACCCTCTCTTTTGGTTTGCAGCATGCATTTTCTTCTGGTTTGTAGAATGTCCTCCCTTCTAGTTTGTAGCATATCCTCTTCCTCTACTGAGTTTTCTCCTCTGGTTTGTAGTAGCACACGTTTTCTTCCTAGATGCTACTACACTCTTTTCTGTAGCTCACATTTTTGTAGCTCCCATTTCTTTTCTATAGGAAACATTTTTGCAATTCTCTTTTCTCTTTTATAGGACACGTTTTTCCAGCTCTCTTTCTCTTGCTATTCTATCTTTAATTTTGTACAGAGTACACACCTCTCGATAGTTGCATGAATATATTTATAAGCCTTAAGTTTAAGGTTGCCTTATCATCAATGATCAACATTGATTCCCAAGGGTTGCCCTATAATCAACAATCTACTTTGATTCCTAAAATTTAGGGTTAACAGTCAACATTAACTCATAAAATTTAAGGTTAATAGTCAACATTGATTCATTGAATTTAGGATTGACCTGCCATTAATGGTTTTGACCAATGATCTCTCTGCATCTTAACAATATTCACAACATCCAATCAAGAAGGACAAATATGTGAGATGCTGTTATCAACAAATCCAACTTTAGCCATTAAAGATGGGCTCAACACTACTTCTTTCACATTAGCTCCAATCATTAAAATCTCCATCTTTTTGTTATAATCCTCAACACTCTTAATGCCTTAGAAGAGTCCATGCAATCATTGATAAAAATCTCAAGAATAATGGTTAGGGATAAAACTCCTCCTCATGATAACCTACATCTCCTCTAAGTTATCAATAGGCATTTTATGGTTTCTTCACCTATTCAAAACAAACTAGTCCTATCAAATTATGGCATAATCAGTGAATTCAGCAACTAGTTTTAACTTTTTCTTCTTGGAGTAGTTATGGCAATTAAATATTAGCTTTACCTTTTTCTTCCATTCCAAATACATATCAAGGGCATATTTCCCTTAAAATGTGGGAATCATCATTTTGATGCTTCCAAAGCCATGGATAGAAGCACCAAGCCCTCTTGTATTTGTCCTACCACCCTTATTATTATTTCATATGATTATTATGGCTTGATCATAAAATCTAGCATCATCATCATAGTCATTATTATGATTATGCCTATCTTGCTTTCATGTAATAGGAGATTTATATGCTTGTCCCCATTGCAAATCGGCTATAATATCATCTTGTCTCTTTATTTGATCTCTTATCTTAGTAAACACAACATATATGTGCTTAAACTATTGTTGGATAGCTTAAAGTCTAAACAAATCATCCTTCTTTCTTACCTCATTCACTCACTTATCTTTTGTACTTATATTGCTAATCTATACCAAAAACAAATGTTAAGAATAACATCACATGCACTCCCTTAGGTGTTTCTTTCAATTATTGTCACTTAATCCTCATGTTTACTTCTTTTTACTAGCTTTTTCTATAATGAGCTCACACTTTTGCCTTTTGCCACTATAACTTTCCTTATCAACTCTTTAAGAAACTAAACAAGTTAAATTAAGAAGATTAATCTTATATGAACCCAAACTCCCGAAATAAAAGTACATAGGGGAGAATTGAATTGATGGAAAGTAAGAAGTTTGAAAATGAAAAATGGGATGTTATGGAAAATGAAACCACTTAGCTTCTACCACAATCACCCAAAGTTGGCGTTTTTTTTTAATTCAATAGCTAACAGAAAATATGAGTACAACACTTAAAGACAACATATGAATTTGAAATAATGCTTTTGGATGGTTACAAACTTAAACAAATGAAAAAGGCAAGAAACATTATGAATGCTCAAAATAGCATTTTAGAATTGTGATGTGCTCAATAAATGAACTAAATAAGAAATAAATAGATCTTAAGATAAAAAATCAAAGAATTAATTAATCCAACCTTATTTACAGTTAAGCTTTATTGAGCCCATCTTTGATGACTAATGTTAGATTTTTTATCAACAGCATCTCATACATTTGTCAAGGTGTGTTTGCTGCCCACAAGTGCATTTTGTATTTGTCGAGGAGCTTGAGATGTAGAGAGATCATTGGTCAAAATTGTTGGTGACAAGTCAACCCTAAAGTCAATGAGTCAATGCTAACCATTGACCCTTGATTGTTGATTGTAAGGCAACCCTTGGTAATCAATGCTAATTATTGATGATAAGGCAACCCTAAACTCAAGGCTTATAAATATATCCATGCAACTGTCAAGAGAGGGGTGTGCTACAGAAATATAATAGAGAAAAGGAGCATAACGACAAAGAGAAGCCACCAAAAAGAGAGAGCAATGGCAAAAGAAGAAGGTGTGTTCTGTAGACTAAAAAGAGAGGGTAATGACAAAGGAAGAAAAGAAAAGGCATGCTATAGAATAAAAGAAGGCATGCTGTAGAATAAGAGAAGGCATGTTGTGCAGAAAAAAAAAAGGGTGTGCTATGCAGAAAAAGAAGGTGTGCTATCAAAACGTTATGTGTTTTGCAGAAAATTAATGGTAAGAGAGTTGCAAAAAATGTGAGCAACAATAATAGCATCTAGGAGGAGAGAGTGCAATGGTCTCCAAGAGGAGAGATTGTAGCAACATTTAGAAAGAGAAATCACCAACAGCACCAGAGGAAGAAGAAGAGTGCAACTACAATAAGGAGAAGGTAGCAATGGCAGTAGGGGGGAGAGACAGCCTCTAGCAATAGAAGAAAAGGAGAAACCTACTAAGGAGAGAAGGTAGTAGTTGTTGCAAGAGAAAGGTAGTAGCTACAACAAAGAGAAGGCAATACCAACAGTAAAAGGAAGAGACAACCTTTAGCAACAAAAGAAAAGGACAGAACTTGCTAAGGAGAGATAGTAGCAACTACAACATGGAGAAGGTAGCAGCTGCAGTAAAGAGAAAGGCAATAATGGCAATAGGGAGGAGACAGTAAGAACCAGCAAAGAAGGAGGAAGAAGGAGGAGTGGCTACAAAAGGAAGGAACTTGCAGTAACAAATTAATAACCAGCAAAGAAGAGAATTTGTAGAAGAAAGAACTTGTCAAGGCAGAAGGAGGCAACACCAGCAAAAAAGGAGAAAACATGACAAGGTAGAAGGAGGCAACATTGGTAGTAGAGGAGAAAGTGTGCCAAGGCAGAAAGAGGTAGCACCAGCAACAGAGGAGAAAACCTACTATGATAGAAAGAGGTAGCACTGGGAGCTAAGGAGAAAACTTGCCAACACAAAAGGAGGTAGCATTGGTAGTAAAGGAGAAAACTTACCAAGGCAAAAGGAGGTAGTAACAATTACTTAGGGGAAAACCTACCAAGGCAAAAGAAGGCAGCACTAGCAGTAGAGGAGAAAACCTACTAAGGTAGAAGGAGGCAACACCAGTAACTGAGGAAAGAACTTGCAAAGGTATGAGGAGGTAGAAACTATATTGGAGAGAACTTGCAGAGGAGAGAACCTATAGTAGAGGTAACCTATAGCAAAGAAAACCTACAGCAAAGAGGACTTTCAAAGAAGGGAACCTACAAATGAGAGATCGACAAAGCTTGAGGAGAGAAATTAGCAATAAAGGAAGGAAAAGATTCATATTCTGCAAAGGTAGCTTGTGCATATTAAGTGATCTTTCTTAACAAAGATTTTCCATAAACATTTTATGTACTTCTTGAAAAAGGGTGGGAGACCCTTGGAGTGATCGGGAGATCAATCATTTGAGTGACCGAGAGATCATTGTAAGTGGTTAAGGAGTGATCCTTAAACAACATCAACTACCTCTCTTGGTAACAAGAGTCGATTATGTGATTTAGGAGTGATCTTATCATATCATGGACATAGCTCACACATTATGGGTAAACCACATAAAAATTCTATGTGTTCTTGGGTGCTTATGCTGGCTTGATATCTATATGACTATTCTCACATAAAGAAGCAACAAATTAAAAATTGAATCATCAACTTTAACAGGTTGCAAAGGATTGATCCCAACAAATTTGTAAAAAGTAAGCATCTTACACTAATTCACCCCATTTCCTTCTCAATGTGAGACTTAAGAAAGTCCTCATCACAAGTTCTCTCCTCTATAGGTTCTCTCAATTGCAATTTTTGCCTCTTTCTACATTGGCAGGTTCTCTCCTCAGCTATTAGTGCTACCTCTTTCTACCTTTGCGGGTTTTCTCCTCTGCTACTGATGTTGCTTCATTCTACTTTGGCAAGTTTTCTCCTTTACTACCAGTGTTGCCTTCTTCTACCTTGGAAACTTCTCTCTTTTGTTGATTCTCTTCTCTGCTGGTTGCTGATTTTGCCACTACAAACGCCTTCAATCTATAGCTACTCGTTCTTCCTTTTGTTGCCACTACTGTCTTCTCTTTGTTGTAGTTGCTACCTTCTCTTTGCTGCAGCTGCTACCTTCTCTTCTCAACAGGTTCTCTCTTTTTCTTCTGTTACTGGAGGTTGTCTCTCTGTCTTACTGTCACTACTGCCTTCTCCTTGCTGCAATTATTGCCTTCTCCTTGCTGCAATTATTGCCTTCTCTTTGCTGTAACTTCACTCTTTTTCTTCCTTTAGTGCTACTGCTATTTTCTTTCATCACAATACTCTCCTTTTTTGGTGTTGTTGTTGTTTTCTCCTCCCAGATGCCACTACTGTCTCTCCTCCTAGATGCTACTACACTTTTTCTCTTACATATTATTGTTGTCTCTTTTCTATAACTCATGTTTTTTGCAGCTCTCTTGTCTTCTTTCTTTAATTTTCTGCAAAATACACAACCTCTTGACAGCATGCCCTCTTTTTTTTTTTTCTCTTGCAGAGCATGCCTTCTCTTATTTTGTAAGACACCTTCACTTATTTTGCAACATGCCTTCTCTTTTCTTCCACTATTGTTGCCCTCTTTTTTTAGTTTGCAGAACACTACTTCTTCCTCTGTCGTTGCTCCTTTTCTCTATTATGTTTCTTTAGCATACAACTCTCTTAATAGCTAAATGGATATATTTATAAGCCTTAAGTTTACGGTTGCCCTATCATCAATAGTTAGCATTGATTCCTAAGTGTTTCCCTGCAATCTACAGTTAACATTGATCCCCAAGGGTTACCTTACAAATAACAGTCAACATTAATGCCAAAAATTTAGGGTCAACTGTCAATATTGATTTATTAAATTTAGGGTTAACCTACCACCAAAAGTTTTGACCAACAATCTCTTTGCATCTCAAGCTCATTGACAAATGCAAAATCTATGAGATGCTATTGATAACAAATTCAACATTAGACATCAAAGATGGGCTCAACAATCTCCTTCTTTGGATTTGTTGGCAACATATTAAATCCAAAAATTAATAATTAAGCACAAGTAGCAACTTTTGACATTTATAGCTCGCCCTGAAATATACATCTCCCTTTTTACATGTGGGCATGATTCAAATTGAAAGCAACCTTTAACTCTCCCTTTTTCTACTTTTCCTCATTGAATCCAAAAATTAGCAATTAAGCACAAGTAGCATTTTTTGACATTTATAGCTCCCCCTAAAACATGCATCTTCCTTTTACATATGGGCATGATTCTAATTGAAAGCAACCTTTAACTCTCCTTTTTTTTCTACTTCTCCCCTTTTACCATTTCTCCCCCTTTATTTGATTTTGCCCTTTGGATTTATCAAGCTAGTCCCCCTTTTGATCAATATATGCTTTCTTTGGATTCATTCAAAATATCTCTCCCTTTGACAACAAATCCAAAGAATAATAGAAGAGGGAAGGGGAGAGGGGCTAGAGGCATACCTCAACCTCTAAGGGGTGGCTGAATATATAAGTTCAACCCCTTTTGTCTAAGATGTCCCAATCTCCTATGCCAAAACAAATTCCCATCTTTGGTGTTTATGTAGCATGTATTTTTGCTACAAGAAAGTTGGTATAAGTTTCCATTTATTCTTCCTCCCTTTATAAAAAACAATATCATCTCTTAATCTTTTTACCATACAGCCATTCTTGCTAAAAGTTACTTCATGCCCATCATCATAAAGTTGGCAAACATTAATTAGATTGTGTTTTAGCCCTTCAACATAAAATACTTCCTCTAATTTCAACTTTCTTGCACCAATTTTGGCAGCACTGCACCTTTGATGTTTAAAGCACCATCATTGCCAAATGTGAATGACCCTTCATCATATTTTACTACTTCCTTCAACACCTTGGAGTTTCCTATCATATGTGAAGAGTAGCCACTGTTAAAGATCCATGACTTTTCTTTCATGGAAGCTTTTAAAACCATAGCCATTTCCCTTCCTCCTTTTCTTCTTCAGCCAAACCTAGGAGCATATGTAAGTGTTTTCCTTTGCACTCTTTGACTAGGTAGTAATGTCAAGCATTCCTCAATAGTATGTCCAACCTTTTCGCATCTTCCATAGATTTCTTTCAACATATCAAATCTGTTTCTTAGTAGAATATGACTTCTTTTCACTTGAGGCTATCTCTTTTTTCAATAGAGTATCCCCCTAAACCCTTGCCTTATATTCCTCTTTATTATAGGCCCATTACTTTAATACACACTAGCTTTGTGCCTATGCTTACCACAACTCCAACAAAAACCTTCAAATCTGAATTTTCTTCTTTTACTAAGTTTATGTCTCCTATATTCAACAATAGTTGTAGTAGCCTTTTTTTTGTCTTTGACAATCTGTCTCCATTGGATGGGAGTTTTCATCACATCTTTCCTAACCCATTTTAGCTTGGGTTAGGTTCTCTTCTCCATAACATCATTGTATTTGTTCTTAGGCACAAACACAATTTTCTTCTTTTCTATTACCATTTCATTTGGCTTTTTAATATAGCCAAGTTCATTCTTCCCAGTGGAATAAGGTCTTTGTTTACTTAGACACTCATCTAACTTTTTGTTAGCATTTTCCTTGATAGCACTGGTTGAATAGGACTGCCCTCTCACTTTCATGGACTATATAAAGCTTTCTTCATACTTCTTCAATTTAGACTTCGCCTTGTGAAGCTTAGCTTGCAAAATTAGCACTTCATGCTCTTGTGTAATCACCTTAGCACCAAGTTCTTTGTGTATCTTGCCTTACTCTACATTAAGTACACTCAACTTCTTAATTCTTTTCAAGTACTTATTGTCTTTTGCTTTAAACTCCTTTTCTTTCACTTGGAGATCATAGTTATCAATTACAGACTTTTTATTCAACTTTTTGAGATGCTTTACCTTATTTTCTAGCCTGTGTTTTTGTGCATCAACTCTTTCTCTTCCTCTTTGATAGACACCTCATCACTTAAAGATTCTTTATCATTTACTTGTGCAACCAACACATTTTCTACATCATCATCATCTAAATCATCAACAATTTCTTCTTCAAAATCTTCTTCATCCAACTTGCTCAAGAAATTTTTCTTTTGGATCTAAAGAGTTCATTTTTCCCTTTGGCACTTGAATTACTAGTTTAGAAAAGCTGGATTTCTTTGCTCTTCTCCTTAGGGTCGGCTCATCACCATCATCATCACTATTTGTTTCTTTTCTCTTTGGGCAATCCATGACAAAGTGCCCAAGGCCTCCACAACTAAAGCATTTCAAGGGTAATTTTTCCTTTCCTAATATTTTTGGTCATATATGCCATGACTTTATCAAATTTAGTACCACCATCTTTTTCTTTAGAATTGCTATTGGATTCTTCTTCTTGTTCTTTAATCTTTAATTTCTTCTTTGCCTTGAAGGCCAATTCCTTCTCTTCCTTAGACTTCTTTTCTTTCTTCATTAGGGTTATTCTCATTTTATAAGTCACCAAGTGTAAATCATCCAAGGACAACCTATCCAAATCTATATCCTCTATGAGGGAAACTTTGGCATTGAAAGCTTCTGATAAGGTTCTAAGTATCTTCCTTACTATAATAGCATTCTTAATGTCCTCCTTATAACCTTTAATGGAACATACAATTTCATTTACTCTTGTAAAGAAGGCATCCATAAATTCATCATTTAGCATTTTTATGTCTTCAAATTTGCTCCTTCAGATTTGTAACTTAGCTTCTTTCACAACTTTGTCTCCTTTATAAATATTCTTCAATTTATCACAAATTTGTTTGGCTGTGTTGCATCCCATCACTTTGGTGAATTCTTTGTCTAATAAGGAGGCATATAAGGCATTTTTCACCTTTCCATCACACTCTAAATTCTTCATATCAATAGGAATCATAGCAACACCTTCAATAATAAGGATGAAGCCACTAATAGCAAATTCAAACACATCCAAATCAAGTGACATCAGATATGGGAGCATTCTATTCTTCTATAACTAATAATTTTGCCTATTAAAAGTGGGAATGGCCTTACTAATAACATTGTTCATACTCTCCATGATATTAACCAGTAATAAATGTAAAGATTCATAGCAGCAACAAACAATTTTAGATCAAAGTAGATAGAATGGATCAATAGAGGAAATAGCCTCTGATACCACTTAATGAGAACCTTTACAGGTCTCACATTAAGAGGGAGAGGGGTGAATCTATGTGAGATGCTTATTTTTTAAAATTAAACCTCTGTGACCTGTTGAAGTCAATGATTCAATTGTTATCTTGCTTCTTTAAGTGAGAACAGCTATATGTATGTCAAGTAAGCATAAGCACCTAAGCACACACAAACATTTTATATGGTTCACCCATAGTGTGTGAGTAACATCCATGGTGTAATAAAATCACTCTTAAATCACACAATCCACTTTTATTATCAAGGAATACAACTGATGTTATCGAAGGATCACTTTTTAACCAATTACAATGATCTCTCAATCAGCAAAAGAGTTGATCTCCCAATCATTCCAAGAGTCTCCCATTCTTTCACAAGAAGTACATAAAAGGTTTATGATAAAACTTACCTAAGAAAGCTCACTTAATGTACACAAGCTATTATTGCAAAAAATAGATCTTTTCCTTCCTCTGCTCCCGGTTTTTCTCCTCAAGCTTTACCAGTCTCTCCTCTGCAGGTTATCTTTGCTATAGGTTATCTTCTCCTATTGTCTCCTCCTGGATGCTACTACAGTCTCTCCTCCTCCTGGATGCTACTATTGTCTCTTTTTTGCAACTTTCTTGTCATTTTCTCTCTAATGTTTTGCAAAACACACAACCTCTTTACAGCACGCCTTTTTTGTTTTTTCTTTTGCACAACATGCCCTCTTTTTTTGTAGCATAGTTTCTCTTATTCTACAGCACGCATTCTCTTATTTTGTTGTACGCCTTCTTTTTTCTTCCTCTACCATTGCCCTATTTTTTTTAGATTGCAGAACACTCCTTCTTCCTCTACTATTGCCCTCTCCTTTTGGTGGTTGCTCTTTGCCATTTTGCTCCTTTTCTTTATTACGTTTTTGTAGTACATACCTCTCTTGACAGCTATATGGATTTATTTATAAGCCTTAAGTGTAGGGTTGCCCTATCATTAATAGTTAATAGTAATTCCTAAGGGTTGCCCAACAATCAATGGTTAGCATTGATCCCTAAAGGTTACCCTACAATCAATGGTCAGCATTGATGCCTAAAATTTAAGGTCAATGGTCAACATTAACTCATTGAATTTAAGGTTGACCTACCACCAACAATTTTCACCAATGATCTCTTTGCATCTCAAGCTCCTTAACAAATGCAAAATGCACTTATGGATAGCAAACACATCTTGACAAATCTAAGGGATACTGTTGATAACAAATCCAACATTAGCCATTAAAATGAGCTCAACAACTTATAGAGGAGAGACTGACAAAGCTTAAGGAGAGAAACTAATAGCAGAGGAAGGAATAGATCTATTTGTTGCAATAACAACTTATATACATTAAATGATATTTCTTAGGGAAGTTTTGTTATAAAGTTTTTATGTGCTTCTTGAAAAAGGATGGGAGACCTTGGAATGATTGAGAAATCAATCCTTTGAGTGATCAAAAGATCAACTCTTTTAGTGACCAGGAGATCATTGTAAGTGGTTAAGGAGTGATCCTTCCATAAGTGGTTAAGGAGTGATCCTTCCACAACATCAATTGTATCCCTTGATGACAATAGTGGATTATATGATTTAGGAATGATCCTATCACACCCTAGATATAGCTCACATATTGTAGGTGAACCATGCAAAAATTTGATATATTCTCAAGTGCTTATACTTGCTTGATATCCATACGGCTGTTCTCACATAAAAAAGCAACATAAAAATTTGGATCATCAACTTTAATAGGTCACAGAGGTTTAATTCTGATAGATTTGTAAAAAGTAAGTATCTCACATTGATTTACCCCCTCCCTCTCTCAGTATGAGACCTAAAAAGGTCCTTATCAAGATCTAATACCAATTGATGTAAACCTTTAAGATGCACCTTAGAAACCCAACATACATAAGGAATCAAACAAGATCCCAAGAAAGCCAAATTAGGTTTCAATTACACAAGACCTAGACCTAATATTTAAAGGAACATAAACCAAAGATATAAAGAATGTAAAAAAAAAAAAAAGTAAAATGGATTTAGGATTGATAAGTTAAGTTGAAATGCCACTAGGTAATAATCTTAATAAGCTCTTAAAATTTAATGAAGAACATAAAGACAAAGTTTCTCACTTCTTGATTTGCATAATTATGTGTTCACAAGGATGTGATATGAACCCCAAAAATGTGACTTAGGGATGTAACACACATAAAAGAATCAAACAAGAACATAAGAGAGCTAATTCAAATTTTAATTATGCATGACTTAGACCCAATGTTCAAATAAAAGAAAATTCAAGCTATAAATAACAAAATGGATACCACACTTTAGACAAGAAGGAATTTGAGAATGATATGTTACGTTGGAACACCATAAGACACTAATCATAATAAGTTCTCTAAGTACTCAAACTATAATGAAAAATTAAAAGAGAAAGTTTCTTACTTCTAAATTCATATAAATCATCTACCCCCTTGAGCTAATAACAAAGTAACTATTTATAGACAGAAATAATAACCCAATGAAACCTAAAAATAGAGATAATGATACACTTGTAAAATATAGAAAAAATTCCTAGTTTATTACAAGCTCTTATTTTATTGTAAACTCCTATTTTGAAGTAAATTTTATTGCATAAGCCTAGCCTTTTAAGTGCTATAATCATATTAGTTAAGCATCCATCTTTTTTCAAACATGAATTCACTCCATTTGTAGTTTAGTTTGCCTCAATGTCCTCAATCAACACATTTATTGCTTCTTTCATCTTTTTTTGGCTCTAAATTAAGTGATTAAACCTTCTAGAATGCTCATTGGGTCCTTTAAAGCCCTTTATGTATTGACTACTCCATAGATCTCATTATTCCCTCTCTTGTCAAAAGGATTTGTTGTATCATTGCTTGCTTTGAAAGGAGAATGATTAAAAACTTTAAATATTGCATTCATATCGTACTCACTAGAAATCTCTAACTTATTTGGGCATTGTCACTAATTTATACCACCACTTGAAATGATTCCTTTTGGCTATAGTGTTGATTGCCTTTGACTTGAGAAAGCTTTTCATTTGCATACGCACCCAAGCCCATCACTAGCACTATCTTCTTTCACCTTTTATTGGTGTAGGATACATATTATGCAATTCATTTTGTTGTCCTTTAGAACTATAAATAAATATATTAAGGTACCAAAAACACATACATACACATACCTCTCATTTCTTTATTTCTTGTGTATATGCCTATGATATTGAAGACTAGGGTTTTATTTTGAACTATAAGGATTAAAATCATTAGAGGAAGCATTATGAGAGTTATTATTTTTTATTTTAAATCTAATTTTTTACTTAGAATTCTCATTATATGATTATACTTTGCTATGGATAAAAATTGATAAATATTGCCAATTTTTTGTTTAATTTCTTTGGAAAAAATGCTTTAAAATTAAGTAAATCAGTTTGTGAATTTATTGTAGATACAACAATCTCTCTTATCTTAATGATATCAATAAATAATATCTAGAGACCCTATTCTAGATTGTTTAATTGATAAGAGATTAGTTAAATAGCTTGTCTTAATTAACAATGAACTAAGGAAAGATTTAGAGTAATAAAACTCGTCATTATTCAAAGTTGAATATTCAATTAAATAATTAGTAAATTTTAGTGTTAACGATCAATATGTAAATATCATTGTCAAGGTGTGTTTATCTATTAATTTTATTTGTAATTAGTTCTCTATTTGGATTATTATTAGTTTTATTAAAACCAAATTTCTCTCCCTTTGCTTTCATATTTGTATGAATTCAATAAAACTAAGACCATGGTGCATTTTGCCATGCTTAGGACCAAAATGTCTAACTATTTTTTCTCCTTGTGCACCACTCATCATTATGCTTACATGAAATTAGTTTGCCACATTTTATGCTATTAGCTGAGTTGGAAAAGTGCATTAATGAAATCAAGTCAAATGTTGGAAAGGTGCAAAATTGGTTAAGAACCTTAAATGCTTAAATGATTGCTTTTAGTTTGTTTAGTCTTTAATCATTCAAATTTTTAAGTTAGATTTAATATTTTGTAAATGTTCCAAAGCATTAAATAAGGTGGAGACTCCTATGTAAACCCAATAAGGTGTCACTTTAGGGTAGCCAACTTTAAATAACATTTGAAAGTTGCCTCTTTTATAATCCTATTGTCTTCTTTTAAGGTTTCTGTATCACTTTGTGGCTTTTAATTGTTGTGAGCCTACTTTGAGAATTTATATCCATGTATAGTGGTCGTTTCACTTGGATTCAAATTTGGTGGCGAACTCAACTAATCTCTCTCTCTCTCTCTGTTTTTTTTTTCTTATTTGCATAATAAGAAAACCTCTTTCCAATTTTGCTTATTACTAATAATTGTTTTATGAATTCACATCATTTTGCACCATCTATGGGAAAAAGGGTTTGATTTATGCAAATTTCCTACCCAACATACACTTTTCTACTCCTTCAAATACTTGCTAGCCTGAAACAAGAAGTTTCATTTGTATGAATTTATTACTCCCTTAAAAGGCAATTTAAAGAAGTCTTATTTCTTTACTTTAAGTATTATGTTCTTGGGATATGTTGTTTCAAGAGCAGGCATTACAATGGATGAAAGAATGATTGAAGTCATTTATAGGTGGCCTACTCCTTAATCTACTCATGACAAGCGGTGCAGTTAAAGTTGTGAAAAAGGAGAAAGCTATCTTTCAGCCAGTTCAGAAGAAGGAATACAGAGCAAAAAGGGAGGTAGCTAATATAGTTGAAATTGATTGCAAGGATAAGAAGTGGATCCTTCATAGTGGATGCACTTTGGACATGACGAGAGTCAAGAGTAAATTGTCAAAGCTAAACAAATCAAGAGAAGGTAGGGTTAAGTTTGGCAATGATGATTCACTCAACATCAATGGTCAGGGGTCAGTGAATATTGGAAAAGGAAAGCTGAAAGATGTTATGCACGTTGAAGGAATCAGATATAATCTAGCATCTGTCAACCAATTATGCAACAACGACCACAATGTGATATTCACAAAAATAGGTTGCAAGGTAAAAAGTAAAGAAGGCAATACTGTTGCAGCCGAGAAGAGAATAGTTGGAAATTTACATGTGATTGATGAGGACAAGACAAGCAACTGTTTACTCACCAAAGAAGAAAAAATCAACTCTGGCATAGAAGGCTGGGACACTTATCATAGAAGAACATAAGGAAGCTAACCACTACTCATGCAATCAAAGACTTTCCCAAACTTAGGAGAGAGAGAGAGAGAGAGAGAGAGAGAGAGAGAGTATGTTTGCTCAGCATGCTCTAAAGGAAAACATGCCAAAAATCAGTATAAGACCAAAGAGTTCAATTTTGAAGCAGTGCTTGACATTGTGCATACTAATTTGTGTGGACTGATGAGGACAAAAAGGTTGAAAGGACCAACCTCATGCACCTTAAACACAAGTCAGAAGTTTTGAATTGCTTCAAGAGATATAGAAAATCGGCTAAAGGAAGATCAAAGTATTGAGGTCAGATTAAGGCACTGAAATCACAAATGAAGCTTTTGAAGATTATTTTGAGAAGTATAGAATTCATCATCAAATGGTAGTAGCAAGAACACCTTAACAAAATGGGGTGGTAAAGAGGAAAAATAGAGCTGTGGTTGAAATGGCGAGAACTCTACTGCTGGAATCTAAGCTTCACACAAGATTTTGGACAGAAGCAACATTTACAGTTGTGCATATACTAAACAGAGTATTACTAAGGTCCATTACTGATAAGACTCCATATAAGCTATGGAGTGGGAAGAAGACAATAGCCAAGTATCTCAGAGTCTTTGGCAAGCCATGTTTTGTGAAGAACAAGGAGCAAAACTTGGGAAAATTCAACGTTAGGTCTGATGAAGGCATCTTTGAGGGATACTCAGAAAAGACAAAAGGTTACAGAGTTTTCCTGCATAAGTTGGGAAAAGTGATCACTTCCAATGATGTGAGAATAGATAAGAACTGGAAAACAATGCAGAATGGAGAAGCTGAGGACAAAGAAGAAGATGACTTTAATGTAGATGAAGAATCAAACCAACTTGAAGAAAAAGAATAAGAAGTAAGTTCAGACTTGGAAAAGAGTGAGTCTAAAGATGAAGAAAGAGATCCTCTTGCAACTAAGACAGTGCAAGGAAGAAGGACAAAGAAAACATGGATCAGTGTTCATCAAGGAGATCAGATCATAGGTGACCTATCGGTAGGAGTTACAACAAGAAGAAGAATTTTGGGAGCTACTATTTTACTCTCACAAGTTGAACCTAAATTTGCTCAAGAGGCTATCCAAGACAAAGCCTGGGTCAAAGCTATCAAAAAGGAGCTTGATCAAATTGAGAAGAATGATATATGGGAGCTAGTTCCACGACCCACTAATAAGAATATCATAGGAACAAAATGGGTGTTTAGGAATAAACACATTGAAGATGGCAAGGTGTGAGCAACAAGGCCAGGCTGGTTTGCAAAGGCTGCATTCAGATAGAAAGGGTAGATGTTGATGAAACTTTTGCACCAGTGGCAAGGTTAGAAACTATTAGAATGTTCTTAGCTTTGGTAGCACATAAGAGGTATAAAGTCTATCAAATGGATGTGAAATCCACCTTTCTAAATGGGCTCCTGAAAGAAGAAGTGTATATTGAACAACCCGATGGAGTACAAATCAATGAGGATGAGACACAAGTGTGTAAGCTAAAGAAAGCCTTGTATGGTCTTAAGTAAGTTCCAAGAGCATGGTATAGTAGGCTGGATGCATACTTGAGAAGGTTGAATTTTGGAAGAGGAACTATTGATAATAATCTGTATGTGTTCACCTCAGAGAAAGGCTAGCTAATAACCATAGTATATGTAAATGTCATCATCTTTGGAGGGGATCACTCAGAGCTATACCAAGAATTTGCACAGAAGATGAGTGAGGAATTTGAGATGTCATTGATTGGAGAAATGACGAACTTTCTTGGATTACAGATAAAGCAGTGTGAAGAAGGTATCTTTATTTCTCAGATAAAATATGACAAAGAGATGCTAAAAAAGTTTGGCATAAAGGATAGTAGACTTGTTAGTACTCCTATGATAGTGAGCTACAAGTTAACAAAAGATCAAGAGGGAAGGAGTACAAGCCCTACAAAATACAGGAAGATGATAGGGAGCCTTTTGTACCTTACAACATCAAGGCCTAATCTTATGCAAGCTATGTGCGCTGCTAGCAGGTTCCAAGCTGATCCTAAGGAATCTCATGTGTTAGAAGTGAAAAGAATCTTAAGGTACCTCAAAGGAACACTGAAAATGGGTTTATGGTATCCAACCATGGATTTTGATAAACTACAAGTATACACTGATGCAGACTAGGCAGGAAGTATAGATGACTGAAAATCAACCAGTGGCTACAGCTTTTACTTGGGTTCAAAGTGTGTTGCATGGTGAAGTAGAAAGCAGAATAGTGTTGCTTTGAGCATAGCCGAGGTAGAGTATATGGCTACTTGTGCAGCATGTACTCAGGTGATATGGATGCTAAGACAATTCACAGACTTGGGTCTTGAAGTGAAGGTACCAGTGAGTGTACTTTGTGATAATCAAAGTGCTATTGATCTCAGCAAAAATCCAATTCAACATTCGAGGAGCAAGCATATTAATATTCAGTATCACTTCATCAAAGATCAAGTGGAACAAGGTACAATTCAGTTGGAGTATGTTGGCACTAAAGATCAAATTTCAGATATTCTAACTAAACCTCTGTTCACAGAGTTATTTGAAAAGCATTGATTGAGTCTATCTGTATGAATGCCTCCTTAAGCCTAAAAATCAAGTAAATCCTTTATCTCTACTTTGCGAGTTTTTTTAAAATTTATAATTTATTGGCAAAGCGGGAGAGAAGCAACAGTGCAGGGGGAGCTGTTAAGAAAGGGGGAATGCATATTTAGGGCGAGTTGAAACTACTGTATAATGGCTTTTGTTATGAGTGTTGCCAACAATTACAAAGGGGGAAATTGTTATTCCCATAGCCTTGTATGGGGGAGTTGAAACTGCTGTATAGTGGCTTTTGTTATCAGTGTTGCCAACAATTACAAAGGGGGAGATTGTTGTTCCCACAGCCTTGTATCAGTTGTAATTGTTGTCAACTAGGTTTAAGTATGCAAGAAAGTAAAGCCATATGGAAGGGTAAGAAGGTAAATCCATATGAAAGGGAAACAACTTAAATTCGCATGGAGGGGCAAGAAAGTAAATCCACCACGTAAGGGCAAGAACACAAATTCACCACGTAAGCCCTATTAAGGTTTCATAAAGTAGAGTATATAATGGTTTTGGATCATTCAACAAAACCTACACAACCGACCAACCCAAGAGAACACCAAACCCTACACAAAAGAGCACTACCTGCAAAAGAAAAGAGTAGTCAGAGTGAACGGTATTGTTAGAAATTAAACAGTATCGTCAGAACAGTTGTTGACGGCAAGGAGAGAGAAACTATAGCCATCGATGACCAAAAAATTGAGCAAAACGGCGGCAAAGGTGGACAACCGAAAAAGGAGACAGAGTGGTCAGCAAAGAGAATAGAGCAGATGACCTAAATAATTGAGGGAAAGATGGCTGAAAAAGAAAAAAAAAAGGAGCAAATGAGTTAACGGCGGAAAGAGAAGAAACCCGACAAGGAGAAGGGAAACTCGTGGCCAAATTGGAGCAGACCGGTGGAAGGAGAGAAACCTGTGAGGAACGACAGACCACCAGCACACTAGCGATCTGTGAGGAGACAACACAATAGAGAGAGAAAGAGGAGACGACCCAGAATAGAAGAGTCGATACGACCAAAATCAAATCCAACTGGACGGTGAGATAGATCCGGCTGGATTGTGAGAGAGATCCGGCTAAACGAAGAGAGAGAAACCACCGGCAGAATTGAAGAAGAGAGAGAAATCTAGCGATGAGAGAGTGAAACAAACAGGCGAGCCATAAAATAGTAAAGCCGTTAGACAAGGAGATGAGGGGAAAGTGAAACGGTGAAAGAAGGAGTTATGTTTAACAACATAGAGAAGTAATTCGGCAAAGCATTGAAAGAACTCAACGTATTTCCAGACTTCTTTAATAGAGGTTAGAGAGCATTGCGGTGAACTTCTAAGCGGTGGTAAAGCAGCCTTTCAATTCAACAATGGCAAGACAAGCTAGAAGAAGGGTAGACATAGTAAGTGACACTCTTTTGTATTGTACTTGCTTATAATTGTAATAGTGAAAGGAGCATAGAATTAAAGACATCCATTGTAACCTATATTTACAAGTATAGTGGATAGTCCCGGTAAGGGAGAGTTGTACGTCACGTTGACAGATCCACGTAAATCTAGTGTGTCCTTAATTTGCTTTACATTTTGTGTTTTGAATTGAGTTGTGAACGTAGCTAAAGTATCTGCCAACCCATAACCTAACAAAGACCTAAACAAGAACATCTGAATTGTCTATTAGGCAAGGTGTCTAAAAGGTGACTTTAGGGACTATTGTAATTAGTCGATAGCAATAAATCCACCTTAGTCGAGTCTGAGAAAGAGATGTATTTTTATTGATTGGAACAATGACTTACTTCTTAGATTATAGATAAAACAATATGAAGAATGTATTTTTATTTCTTAGACCAAATATGCCAAAGAGATGCTGACAAAGTACCTATCAATACCCCTATAAAAGTAGGCTGCAAGTTAACAAAACATCAGGAAGAAAGGAGTACAAGCCCCAAAGAATACAAGAAGATGATAGGGAGCCTTCTGTACCTTACAGCATCAAGGCCTGATCTTATGCAAGCTGCGTGCATTGTTAGCAGATTCCAAGCTGATCCTAAGGAATCTCATGTGCTGGCAGTGAAAAGAATCCTAAGATACCTCAAAAGGACACTAGAAATGGGTTTGTGGTATTCTGCCATGGATTTTGTAAAACTACAAGCATACACTAATGTAGATTGCATAGGAAGTACAGATGACAAAAATCAACCAGTGGCTGTAGCTTCTACTTGAGTTCAAAGTGTGTTGCATGGTTAAGTAGAAAATAAAATAGTGTTGCTTTGAGCACAGCTGAGGTTGAGTATATGGCTGCTTGTGCACTATGTACTCAGGTGATATGGATGCAAAGATAATTAGCAGATTTGGGTGTTGAAGTAAAGTTACCAGTAAGTGTACTTTGTGATAATCAAAGTGCAACTGATCTCAGCAAGAATCCAGTTCAACATTCAAGGAGCAAGCATATTAACATTTGGTATCACTTTATCAAAGATCAAGTGGAAAAGGGCACAATTTAGTTGGAGTATATCGGCACTAAAGATCAAACTTCAATATCCTAATTGCTTTAAGTTTGACCTTTGAGCAAAGGTCTCTTCAAAATCAACAGGTTCTATTTGTAAGTAGCCTTTGCAAACAAGTCTTGCCTTATTTCTTACAACCTCACCATCTTCATTAAGCATATTTCTGAACACCTACTTGGTTCCAATAATGTTTCCCCTTTAGATCTAGGAACTAAACACCAAGCGTTGTTCTTTTCAATTCGATCAAGCTCTTCATTCATAGCACACACCCATTTCTTATGCTTTCATGCTTCTTCCACTCACTTGAGTTCAACCTCAAAGATTAATGAGGTTTGTTCACCACATTATAGTCTTCTCTTAGTTTGCATAGAATCTTCTTTACTACCAATAATGTTTTAGCCTCAACTTCAGCTCTAACTCTTTTATGAGTTTAGGAATGCCTTGATTCTTCTTCTTCATCACTTGCAATTTGTAAATCAATGTCTTCCTCATGCTAAACAGCCTTTAATCTATCACTTTGAAATTCCTTTTCATCATCACATACAGCATATTCAACTTTCTCATGCTATAATTGCATTGTGGAACCATCTTCAATCACATGAACATCATAGCCCAAGAATATGCCTTCACATGAACATCATAGCCCAACCATCACAACCTTTTGTTGTAACATCTGAAGCCTCTTCCATTTGGTACATAGCCCAAGAATATGCCTTCATCAGCCTTCTCATCAAAATTTCCAAGATTCTTACCTTTGATTTTAATGAGGTACGGGCTTCCAAATACTTTAAAATATTTTACACTTGACTTCTTTCCATTCCACAGTTCATAGAGTGTCTTCTTTATATGTGGTCTAATCAAGCATCTACTTTGAATCTGAGTGCTAATAGTGATAGCCTCTCTCCAATAGCCATATGAAGTATCATGCTCAACCAATATGGTCTTTGCCATATCCACTAGGCTTCTATTCTTTCTTTCAACCACTCTATTTTGTTGGGGTGTATAGGGACTAGCATATTCATACTTCACTCCATACTTCTCCATATAATTTTCAAATTCACTGCAAGTATATTCTGTCCCATTGTTTGCCCTAAGTCTTTTAATTCTTCTCCCCAACTGATTTTCAGTTAGCCTCCAGTGACTCTTGAAATTATTAAAAGCATCTGATTTATGTTTTAAGAACATAATATAGGTCATTCTTGTAAAATCATCAATAAAAGAAATAAAGCACCTATCACCTTTTGATGATTATTGTCTCATAAGCCCATAGACATCTAAATGAATGAGCTCCAATGGCTTCTTTATTTGAATCTCCACATTTTTATGGGTAGCATTCACCATTTTTTCTTTTTGACACGTGTTGCTTTCTTTCTCTTCTCAACTTGGGTACATCTTTCATAGCTTCATTTTTGGACAATTTGTTCTACCTCTTTTGTCTAAGATGTCCCAACCTCCTATGCCATAACAAATTCTCATCTTTGGTGCTAATGTAACAGGTGTTTTTGCTGCTAGAAACTTGGTATAAGTTTTTATTTATTCTTTCTCTCTTTGTAAGAATAACACCATCACTTAATCTCTTTACCATACAACCACTCTTGTTGAAAGTAACTTCATGTCCATCATCATAAATTTAGCTAACAATAATTAGATTGTGTTTTAATCCTTGAACATAAAACATTTCTTTTGATTTCAATCTTTCAGCATCAATATCTTTAATCTTCAAAGCACCATTATTACCAAATATGACTAACCCTCTATTATATTTTTCTAATTCCTTCAGCACATTGGAGTCTTTTATTATATGCGAAGAGCAACTACTATCTAAGATCTATGGTTTTTTTTTTTTTTTCATGGAAGCTTTTAAGGCTACATCCACAACCATAGCCATTTCCTTTCCTCTTCTTCTTCTTTGGCAAAACATAGGAGCATATGTAGGTGTTCTCCTTTGCACTCTTTGATCAAGCAACAATGTCAATCATTCTTTAGTAGTATGTCCAATCTTTTTGCATCTTCCACAAATTTCTTCCAACATATCAAATTTGTTTTTTAGTGGAATATGACTTCTTTACACTTGAGACTATCTCCTTTCTTAATAGAGTCTCCCCCTAAACTCTTGCCTCACATTCCTCTTTATTATTAGCCCATTACTTCAACACATACTAGCCTTATACAAATGCTTACTACTACTCCAACAAAATCCTTCAAATCTGAATTTCTTCTTTCACCAAATTTATTTCTCCTATCTTCAAAAACTATTGTAGTAACCTTCATTCTATTTTTCCAACATTCAGCATTGGCTCCTAAAATTTAGGGTCAATGGTCATTATTGACTCCTCAAATTTACAGTCAACAGTCAACTTTAAGTCATTGAATTTAAGGATGACTTGCCATCAATAGTTTTGACCAATGATTTGTCTACATCTCAACAACAATCACAACATCAAATCAACAAGGACAAATATGGGAGATGTTGACAACAAATCCAACATTAGCCATCAAAGATGGGTTCAACAATTTCCTCCATTGGATTTGTTAGTAACACATTAAATCCAAAAATTAGCAATTAAGCATAAGCAGTAGCTTTTGACATTCATAGCTCCCCTAAAACATGCATCTCGTTTTTTGCATGTAGGCATGATTCTAATTGAAGGCAACCTTTAACTCACCCTTTTTTTTGCTTCATTCCTTTGACCATTTCTCCCCCTTTATTCGATTTTTCCCTTTGGATTTATCAAGCTATTCCCCCTTTTGATCAATATATACTCTCTTTGGATTTATGCAAAATATCTCCCCCTTTGACAACAAATCTAAAGAATAATAAACAACAACAAATCTAAAGGCATACCTTAGCCTTTAAGGGCTAACTGAACATATAAGGTCAGCCTTAACTTCTAGAGCATATCTCTTGATAGAGGTTTGGTGAATATATCTACAACTTTACTTCATTTTTCTCTACTTGTTCTTTAATGAAGTGGTACTTCATTTCAATATGTTTAGATTTAGAGTGTTGGACAGGATTCTTTGGTAAATTGATGACACTTTGTTTGTTACAACCAATCAGCAATGGCAACTACACATCCACCTTTAGATCTTTAAGTTGTTGTTTCATCCATAGCAGTTGAGTATAAGCCTGAGTAGCAACTACATATTTAGCCTCTATAGTACTTAGAGTCACTAAATTTTGCTTCTTGCTATGTTATGAAACACATCTACTATCCAAATAAAATGCAACATCTGACGCTGACCTTCTGCCATCAGAATTTTCAGCCTAATTAGCATTTGTATACCCATATAAATTAAGCTATCCACTTCTATCATAAAGCAGCCCATAATTTGTTGTTCCCATCACACATTTTAAAATTCCTTTAGCAACCACAAGATGAGATTTCTTAGGCTCCCTTTAAAATCTAGCACAAAGTGTTACAGTAAAAACAAGATCAGTCCTTGATGTTGTCAAATACAATAAACTTCTAATCAACTTCTTCTTCAGAATCTTCTTCATCTAACTTGCTCAAAAATTTTCTTTTTTTGGATTTGCACAATTCCTTTTTCCCTTTGGTACTTAAATTTCTAGCTTTAGAATAGTTGGATTTCTTTGTTCTCCTCCTTAGGGCTAGCTCATCATCATCATCACTATCTACTTCCTTTCTCCTTGGGTAGTCAATGGTAAAGTGCCCAATTGCTCCACAACTAAAGCATTTCAAGGTTAATTTTTCCATGTACTTCCCTTTTCCTTTCCTCATATTTTTGGTGATGTATGTCATAACTTTACCAAGTTTAGTATCACCATCTTTTTTTTCAAAGCTATTGTCAAATTCTTCTTCTTAGTCTTTAATCTTTAATTTCTTCATTGCCTTAAAGGTCAACTCCTTCTTTACCTTAGACTTCTTTTCTTTCTTCATTGGGACTATTTTCATTTAATAAGCCACCAATATGCTATGTAACCTATCCAAATCTCTATCTTCTATGGAGGAAACTTTGGCATTAAAAGCTTTTGGTAAGGTTTTAAGTATCTTCCTTATCATGGTAGCATCATTAATCTCTTCTCCATAGCCTTTAATAGAGCACACAATTTCATTTACTATTATAAAAAAGGCATCTACTGGTTCATTATTCAGCATCTTTAGGTCTTTAAATATGCTTATACAGATTTGTAGCTTGCCTTCCTTTACAACCTTGTCTCTTTCATCAATATTCTTCAATTTGTTCCAAATTTGTATGGCTATGTTGCACCTCATCACTTCGGTGAATTCTTTATTTGATAAAGAGGCATATAAGGCATTTCTAGCCTTTCCATCACACTTTAACTTCTTCTTATCAATAAACATCATAGCAGCACCTTTAGTAATAGGGGTGAAGCCACTAACAACAAATTCAAACACATCCAAACAAAGTGGCATCAGATATGAGAGCATTCTATTTTTCCATTACTAATAATTTTGTCCATTAAAAGTGAGAATGTCATTGCTGTTAACATTATTCATGCTTTCTATGATATTAACCAACAATAGATGTAAAGATTAATAGTAACAACAAACAATTTTAGATCAAAGTAGATAGAATAGATCAATAGAGGAAACCTGGTTAATAAGGACCTTTTTCAGTTTCACACTAAAAAGGGAAGGGGGTGAATTAGTGTGAGATGCTTTCTTTTTACAAATCTTTATGGATTACTCTTTGTGACTTGCTAGAGTCGATGATCCAATTTTTATCTTTCTTTATGTGAGAGTGGTCATATGGATATCAATCAAGTGCAAACACCTAAGAACACATAGCAATTTTTATGTGGTTCACCCACAATATGTGAACTATGTCCATAATGTGTAGGATCACTCCTAAATCACATAATCCACTTTTGTTATCAAGGGATACAATTAATGTCGTTGAAGGATCGCTCCTTAACCACTTGTGGAAGGATCACTCCTTAACCACATATAATGATCTCCCGATCATTCCAAGGGTATCATAGCCTTTTTTTTCTATAAGTTTATCAAAAGGTTTATGACTAACACTTACTAAGAAGGATCACTCAATATGCATAGGTTGCTAGTGCAAAATATGGATCTTCTCCTTCCTTTGCTGCTGGTACTACCTCACCCTATTACCTTGGCAAGTTGCCTTACATACTGCCTCGACAGGTTCTCTTCCCATACTAGTGTTGCTTGCCCTACTGCCAAGGTAAGTTTTCCCCTTTTACTACTGGTATTATCTAACCTACTGCTAGTTCTGCAAGTTGTTGTGTTGGTTGTGCTTATTGTTGCAATTGCTAGTTGTGCTTGCTGCTACAATTGCTAGTTGTACTTATTGCTACAATTCTAGTTGTGCTTCCTGCTATAATGTCTAGTTGTGCTTGTTGCTATAATTATTGATTGTACTGCAAGCTGCTTTCTCCCTCTTTGGTGGCTGCTGCACTTTCTCCTTTATGTGGCAACTGTACCTTCTCATTTATTGGTTTATCGGCTACTGCACCTCTCCTTGATCAATTTGCCAGCTACTGCACCTTTCCTTGATTAATTGTTGCAACTTTTTCCTTGAGTGGTTGATTGGTTGCTACACATCTCCTCTAGTTTGGTGTAGCTAGTGCCCATCTCCTCTGGTTTGCTATGGTTGTTGCATGCCTTTTTTTTTTTCCCTTTGGTTTGGCTAGTTGTTGCCTTTTTCTCCCTTTGGTAGGGCTACCAGTTGCTGTAACTCCTCCTTCGGTTGGTATGGCTACCTCCTTCTTTGGTGGCTGCTGCCACCTCTTGGCCGGTTGCACCTTTTCTTAGTCCTATACTCTTAGCTGACTGCTACTATACCTTTCTTTGTAGGTCACTTATTTTTTAGTGGTTGCCTCTCTCTTCACCATTCTCTCTTTGTAGCACACCTATATCTTAAAAGATACATAGATGTATTTATAGGCTTTGAGATTTGGGGTTACAGAATCATCAATGATCAGTATTATATTGAGTCCATCTTTGATGGCTAGTATTGGATTCGTTGTCAACACCATTTCATATGGTTATATGTGTTGATGTAAGGTTATAAATGTCATTGAGATGTAGTAAAGTCATTGGGAGAAACTAGTGATGATAGGTCAACCCTAGTGTTGAGAAGTCCATGTTGACCATGACCTTAAATTTTAGGAATCAAAATTGACCGTTGACCGTTGACTCTAAATTTTAGGAATCAAATTTGGCCATTGATCATAGGGCAACAACATGTAGGAATTAATAATGTCTGTTATTGATTGTGTAACCATAATCTCAAGGCTCTATAAATACCCCTATGTGTCTTATAAGAAGGTTATGTGCTACAGAAAATTAAGTGAGCTAGCCAAAGAGAAAGTGAACGATAAACCTAGGGAAAAAGAGAGGTGAACGACAAAAGAGAAGGTAGCCACCAAGCAAGGTGCAACCATCCAAGAAGGAGAGAAAGAGAACAAGGGGAAGTCAGCCTAGAAGAAAGAAGTAACAGCATATCCAGGAGGCTTCCCTGCACCAGCAGCATATCCAAGAGACTTCCCAATAGCAATAGCATGTCTAAGAGACTTTCCAATAGTAGCTGCATGTCCAGGATGGTATATCAGCACCAGCAGCACGTCCTTGCACATCCATGAGGGTATACCAATAGTAGCAGACGTCTTTACACATCCAAGAGGGTATATCAGCACTAGCAGCATGTTCCTGCACATCCAAAAGTCTATAACAACAATAATAGCATGTCCCTGCACGTTCAAGAAGGTATACTAGCACCAGCAGCACCTTAAGAGGCTTCCCAACAATAGAAGCACACCCAGGAATCAAGCAAAAAATTAGAACATGTATCAGCAGGTCTAGGGATCAGCAACCACCTATAGAAAGTGCAGCAGCAGGTTTAGGAATCAACCAGAAAACTAGCAGTGGTGTGAGAAAATTGTTGCAGCATACGAGGAGAGCAACATCAACGCGAGAAATCTGCTGCAATGCATGGGGAGAGAAGTAGCGATGTGAGAAAATTATTGTAGCGTGCAAGAAGAGCAGCAACGACATGAGAAAATAGCTACAGTATAGGCTAATAGCAACGGCGCAAGAAGACAATTGCATCACAAGCTAATAGTAGTAGCAGCGTAAGTAGCTAGAGCAGCACACATGGACAACAAGAACAGTGTGTGTGGTAAGCAACCACAATGCTTAAGGACAACAGGGGCAGCACGTATGGAGTGCGTGCAGATAGTAGTAGCAGTGCAAGTGGGCAGTAGCAACACGCGTATAGCAGCTTATATAGACAACAGTAGCAACACGTATAGATAACAGCTTATACAAACAGCAGCAGCATAACTTTTTGTAGACAGCAAGTAGAGCTTGTGTCAACGGCGAGCACAAAAAGTGCAAATAGTGGGTGCGGTGCACGCAGACAATGGCAAAAATGCATACATAAAAATCATTGTAAGTGGTTAAAAGATGATCCTTTCACAACCAAACTGTATCCTTTGATAATAAGAGTGGATTGTGTGATTTATGAGGGATCCTATCGCATCATGGTCGTAACTAACACATTATGGGTAAACCACGTAAAAATTGTCATGTGTGCTTTGGTGCTTGTGCATTGAATTATATTCATACGGTTATGCTCACATAAAGGAGAAAGATAAAAATTAAATCATCGGCTCTAATAAGGTACAGAGGTTCAATCCAAATTAATTTGTAAAAAGAGGATATCTCACACTAATTCACCCCTTTTCTTTGTGTGAGACCTACAATGGTCCTCATCATATCACATTAATTCCAAGAGTTGCCCTATAATTAATGGTAAGATTCGATTCTTAAAATTTAGGGTTAATGGTCAAAGGTCAATAATCAGCCTTAGCCCTTAAAATTTAAGGTCAATAGTCAACATTGACTCATTGACCTCAAAGTTGACCTATCATTATTGGTATTAACAAACAATTTCTTTGCATCTCAACAACATTCAAAACATCAAATCAACACGAATAACTATATGAGATGTTATTGATAATAAATCCAACATTAACCATCAAAGATAGGCTTAACAATATCTCCCTTTGGATTTGTAGGTAACATATTAAATCCACAAATCAACAATTAAGCATAAGCATAATTCCCCTAGAAAGATACATGTCCCTTGTTGCATGTACTTATACCTTTAACTCCCCCTTATTTTCTACTTCTCCCTTTTGACAATTTCTCTCCCTTTAGTCATCAAGCTATTCCCCCTTTTAATCAGTATCTACTCTCTTTGGGTTTATTCAAAAGATCTCTCGCATTGACAACAAATCCAAAGAATGATAAAAGAGGGAAAGGGTGATGGGTTAGAGGCATACCTTGGCCTCTGAAGGTTGGCTAAACACAAAAGGTCAACTTTAAGTTCTGGAACATCTCTCTTGACAGAGGTTTGGTGAATATATTAGCAACTTGCTTTGCAGTAGGCACATACTTTAGCTTTACTTCATTTTTCTCCACTTTTTCTTTAATGAAGTGGTACTTGATTTCAATATGTTTAGTTTTAGAGTGTTGGATAGGATTCTTTGATAAATTGATGGTACTTTGGTTGTCATAACCAATCAATAATGGCAACTACACATTCACCTTCATATTTTCAAGCTATTGTTTCATCTATAACAGTTGAGTACTAGCCTAAGTAGCAACCACTTATTCAGCATCTATAGCACTTAGAGTCATTGAATTTTGCTTCTTGTTGTGCCATGAAACACATTTACTGCCTAAATAAAATGCACCACCTGACATTGACCTTCTCTCATTATAATTTCCAACCCAATCAGCATTTATATACCTATACAAATTAAGCCATCCACTTCTATCATAAGGCAACCCATAATTTGTTATGCCCTTTATATACCTTAGAATTCTCTTAACAGCCATGAGATGAAATTCCTTGAGCTCACTTTGAAATCTGACACAGATTATTGCAGCAAAAACAAGATCAAGCCTTGATGCTGTCAAATATAGTAAGCTTCCAATCAACATTTTGTATTCCTTCTGATCATACATGTTGCCTTCTTTATTCTTGCTTAACTTTGTTCCATTCATGGTGGGAGTGCATACTACTTTAGAATTCTCCATCTAAAATTTTTTTAACAACTCACAAGCATACTTTTCTTAAAAGAGAAAAATTCTAGCCTTGCTTTGCAAAACCTATAACCCTAAGAAGAATTTCATCTCACTTAGCATTGACATCTTAAACCTCTTCTTCATCTACTCGGCAAAAGTAGTGCAAAGGGCCCCATTTTCTATAGCAAATATTGTGCCATCAACATAAACCACAACAATTAACTAGCCCTATTTATCTTCCTTTATGTATAGCAGCTAGTTAAACCAAAAGGAGGAGTTGTAGCAACCACACAAAGAATCCTGCAATTGCAATAAAGAAACCAACAACCTACAGTTGGCACTACTAGTAGCATATCCAACAATACTAGCAATTGTAGCACCGGCAACAAGTCCAATAGGCAATACCAACAATTGCAACACTAGTAGTAGTCCAAACACCAACAGCAACCCGTAACATTAGCAACAACTCGCAACACTAGTAGCAGCTCATAACACCTGCAGTAGCCTGCAACACCAGTAGCACATCCCACAGCGTTAGTAGGTACAGGCAGACAACCAGTAATTATAGATTATAGTAGTAGGAGCAAGTAGAATAACAATAATTGTATATTGTAGCAAGTGTAGGTAGCAATATCAATAAGTACAGGTAGCAATACCAACAAGCACAACTAGAAATTATAGCTTTTAGGCATAACCAGTAGCAAGCACAACTAATAGTCTGTCCTGGCAATAAGGCAGGAAGCACAACTAGCAATAGGAGGAGAAAACTTGCCCCAACAGTAAGTTTGGTAGCTTACAACATTTGAGGAGAAATCTTACCCCAACAGCAAGTTCAGTAGCTTGTAGCACTTAAGGAGAAAACATGTCCTGATAATAGGTCCGACAACTTGCAACAATAAAGGAGAAAACATGCCCTAGTAGCAAGGAAGGCAACATTGGCAAAGAACTTGCCAAGGCAGAGGTGAGGCAACCTACCAAGGTAGCAGGCGAGGCAGCCCCAATAATAAAGGAAGAAGAAGATCCACGTTCTACAATAGCAGCCTGTGCACATTGAGAGATCCTTCTCAAGAAAGTGTTAGTCATAAATCTTTTGATAAATTTGTTGAAAAAGGGTAGGCACCCTTGAAGTGATTAGGACATCAATCCATTAAGTGATTGAGAGATTAACTCTTTGATTGGGAGATCATTATAAGTGGTTAAAAAGTAATCCTTCCATAAATGGTTAAGGAGTAATCCTTCCACACCATAATTGTATCCCTTGATAACAAAAGTGGATTATGTGATTTAGGAGTGATCTTATCACACTGTGAACGTAGCTCACACATTGTGGGTGATCCATGTAAAAATTATCATGTGTTTTTGAGTGCTTGCATTTGATTAATATATGTACAGTCATTCTTGCATAAAGAAGAAAGATAAAAATTGGATCATCGGTTCTAACAAGTTATAGAGGTTAAATCTGAAAAAATTTATAAAAAGCGAGCATTAAACACTGATTCACCCTCTCCCCCTCTCAGTGTGAGACCTAAGAAGGTTCTCATCATCTTTAGCAAATGCCATCAAGAAGGATGCTACCAGGAAGTTGAAAGAGTGAGTATCTAGGTAATCAAAGATCTTATTCCATGGGGAAGAAAGGACTTGGCTATATTGAAAAGTCAAGTGAGAAGGTAGAAAAGAAGAAGAAAATTGTGTTTGTACCTGAAAGTAAGTGCAATGATGTTATGGAGAAGAGAAACCAACCCAAGTTAAAATGGGATAGGAAAAATGTGGTAAAGACTCCTATCCAAAGGAGATAGGTTATTAAAGATGGAGAGAAGGTTGCCTCAATAGTTGTTAAAGATAAGAGATATAGACTTAGTGAAAGAAGAAATTCTGAATTTGAAGAATTTTATTGGAGTTGTGGTAAGTATAGGCACAAGGCTAATTTATGTTAGAGTAATGGGCTTATAATAAAGAGGAATGTGAGGCAAGGGTCTAAGAGGAGACACTATCAAGAAAGGAGATAGTCTCAGGTGAAAAGAGTTATCTTCCATTGAGGAATAGATTTGAGTTATTGTGAGAATGTGAAAGATACAAAAAGGCTGGACACACTATTAAGGATTGATTGACATTTATGATCGGTCAAAAAGTGCAAAGGAAGACACCAATACATGCTCCTGCATTTGGCCAAACATTGCTGCTTAGTCAAAGAGTGCAAAGGAGAACACCTACACATGCTCCTACATTTAACCAAAGAAGAAAAAAAGGAAGAGAAATGACTATGGTTATGGAAATAGCTTTAAAATCATCCAAGAAAGAAAAGCCATGGATCCTAGACAGTGGCTGCTCTTCAAACATGACAAGAGACTCCAACATGTTGAAGTAAGTAGCAAAATATGATAGAGGGTTAGTTAAATTTAGTAATGATGGTGCCTTAAAGATTCAAGGTATCAATATTACTAAAATTGGTGCAGAAAAACTGAAATCAAAGAAAGCGCTTTATGTTAAAGGGCTAAAACACAATCTCATCAGTGTTAGCCAACTTTGTGATAATGGACATGAAGTTACTTTGAACAAGAGTGGTTGTACAGTAAAGAAACTAAAAGATGGTGTTATTCTTACTAAGGGTGAAAGAATAAATAGAAACTTATACCAAGTTTCTAGAAGCAAAAACACATGCTACATAAGCACCAAAGATGAGAACTTGTTGTGGCATAGAAGATTGGGACATCTTGGACAAAAAGGGTTGAACAAGTTGTCCAAAAATGAAGTTGTAAGAGATGTACCTAAGCTGAGAAAAGAGAGAGAGATATAAGTTGTAGCATGTGTCAAAACAAAAATGGTGAATGCTCCCTACAAAAATGTGGAGATTCAAATAAAGAAGCCATTAAAGCTTATCTATTCAAACATTTATGGGCTTATGAGACAAAGGTCAACAAAAGGTGATAGGTACTTCATCTCCTTCATTAATGATTTCACAAGAATGACTTGCATTATGTTTTTGAAACACAAGTAAGAAGTTCTTAATAATTTCAAGAGCTATAGAAGACTGGTTGAAAATCAATTAGGGGGAAAAATTAAAAGGCTCAAGACAGATAATAGGATAGAATGCACAAGTGGTGAATTTAAAGATTATTTGGAGAAGCATGGAGTGAAGCATGAATATGCTACTCCCTACACACGCAAAAAAATAGAGTGGCTGAAAGGAATAATATATGCCTAGTGGAGATGGCAATAACCATGTTGGTTGAGCATGGTACTTCCTATAGTTACTAGAGAGAGGCTGTCACCACTACAACTCAAATTCAAAATAAATGCTTGATGAGACCACATATAGAAAAGACACCCTATGAGCTGTGGTATAGAATGAAGTCAAGTGTAAAACACTTTAAAAGTGTTTAGAAGCTCGTGCCTCATTAAAGTCAATGGCAAGCATCTCAGCAAATTTGATAAGAAGGCTAATGAAGGCATATTCTTGGGTTATGTACCAAATGGAAGAGGCTTTAGGTACTACAACAAAAGGTTGCTAAAAATAATGGACAGCTTTGATGTTAAAGTGATTGAAAATGGTTCTACAATGCGATTATAGCATGAGGAAGCTAAAGATGTTGTGTATGACAACCAAAAAAAAGTCTAAAAGTGATGAATTTAAGGCCATTTCGCATTAGGAAGACATTAATTCTTAAGTTTTAATTGATGAAGAAGAAGAATCAAGGCATTCTCAAAATCATAGAAGAGTTAGAACTGAAGTTGAGGTTAAAAGCATTATTGGTAGTAAAGAGGACTCTATGCAGATTAGGAGAAGGCTAAAAAGTGGTGAACAAACCTTATTAATCTCCAAAGTGGAACCCAAGTTTGTGAAAGAAGCATTAAAGCACAAGGAATGGGCGTGTGTTATGAATGAAGAGCTTATTCAAATTGAAAAGAACAATACTTGGTGTTTAATACCTAGACCTAAAGGGAAAAACATCAATGGAACCAAGTTGGTGTTTAGAAATAAGCTCAATGAAAAAGGTGAGATGGTAAGACTTGTTTGCAAAGGTTACTCACAAGTAAAAGGTGTTAAGTTTGAAGATACTTTTGCTCTTATGGCCAGATTAAAGCAATCAAAATATTCATGGCCATTGTTGCTCAAAAAAACTACAAATTCTATCGAATGGATGTGAAGTCTACATTTTTTAATGGAAAGCTTGAAAAAGAGTTATTTATTGAATAGCTAAATGGTTTTATACTTAATTATAATGGTTCAAGTGTATCTACAATGAACAAGGCTTTATATGGCTTAAAGAAAGCTTTAAGAGCATGGTATTCCAAGCTGGATACATGCCTCAAAAATATAAAGTTCAAAAAAGAGAATATGGATATCAACTTATACATAAAGGAAGACAACTAGGGTTCGTTAATTGTTGTGGTTTATGTTGATGACATTATCTTTGCTATAGAAAAGAAGGCTGATATGATGCCTTTGTCGAGCAAATGAAGAAGAAGTTTAAGACATCTATACTAGGTGAAATGAAATTCTTCTTAGGGTTACAAGTTTTGTAAAGTGAGACTAGAATTTTACTCTCCCAAGAAAAGTATGCTTGTAAAAGGTTTGGGATGGAGAACACTAAAGTAAGCACTCCTATCATGATAGGAACAAAGTTAAGTAAGGATAAAGAAGGCAATATGGTTGATCAAAGGAATATAGAAAGTTGATTAAAAGCTTACTATATTTGACAACATCAAGGCCCGATCTTGTTTTTGTTGTAACACTTTATGCCAGATTTCAAAGTAAGCCCAAGGAATTACATCTCATGGTTGCTAAGAGAATTCTAAGATATGTGAAGGGCACAACAAATGATGGGCTACTTTATAACAAAAGTGGATAACTTAATTTGTATGGGTATAAAGTTGCTAATTGGGCTGGAAATTGTGATGATAAAAGGCCAACGTCAAGTGGTACTTTTTATTTAGGTAATAAATGTGTTTCATGGCATAGCAAGAAACAAAATTTAGTAACTCTAAGTACTACAGAGGCTGAATATATGGCAGCAACTTATGTGTATACTTAAATGCTATAAATGAAGCAATAGCTTGAAGATATGAAGGTGGGTGTGTAGCTGCCATTGCTGATTGGTTATGACAACCAAAGTGCCATTACTTTATTAAAGAATCTTGTCCAACACTCCAAAACTAAACATATTGAAATCAAGTACCACTTCCTTAAAGAAAAAGTGGAGAAAAATGAAGTAAAGCTAAAGTATATGCCTACCACAGAGCATGTTACTGATATATTCATCAAACCTTTATTAAGAGAGATTTTCCAGAAGTTAAGGCTGACTATATATGTTTAGCCACCTCCTAGAGGCCAAGGTATGCTTCTAACCCCTCTCCCCCTCCCTCTTCTATCATTCTTTGGATTTATTGTCAAAAGGGGAGATATTTGCATAAATCCAAAGGGAGCATATATTGATTAAAAAAGGGGGAGTAGCTTGATTAAGTAGCTTGATAAATAAAGGAGGAGAAATTATCAAGGAGGAGAATGCAAAAAGGGAGATGCATGTTTTAAGTGGAGCTGTGAATGTCAAAGTATGCTATATGTGCATTGCTAATTTGTGGATTTAATGTGTTGCTAACAAATCTAAAGGGGGAGATTGTTAAGCCCATCTTTAATGTCTAACCTTGAATTGGTTGTCAACTACATCTCACATTGTTGTTTGTGTTGATTAGATATTTTGAATATTGTTAAGATACAGAGAAGTCAGTGGTAAAAATTGTTGATGAGAGGTCAACTAAAGTCAATGACTCAATATTGACTATTAACCCTAAATTTTAAGGGTCAAAGCTAATCGTTGACCCTTGAATATTGACCCTAAATTTTAGGAAGTCAATGTTGACCATTGACTCTAAATTTTAGGAATTAAATCTAGTTGTTAATTATAGGGCAACCTTTGAGAATCAACATTAGACGTTGATGTGTGTGCAACCCTAATCTTAAAGCTTTATAAATAACCCCATGTATCTTACAAGACATGTGTGAGGGCTACAAAATTTTGAGAGAGAATATCAAAGAGGCGTTGAAAGGCAAAGGCAACAACCACTAAGGAGACTGCAGCAGTTGACCAAAAAGAGTGTAGCAACCAACCAAGGAGAGAGCAGCAGTTGGCCAAAGGAGTTGTAGCAGCAACTAGCCAAGAAAAAGATGCAATCACCAAAGAAGGAGGCAGCCACACCAACCGAAGGAGTAGTTATAGCAACCAGCAACCATACCAAAGGGAAAAGAAGAAGGTAGCCTAACCAAAAGGAGAACAAGGTGCAACAGCCGGCAACCACACTTAACCAGCAAAGGAGACATGCAGCAACCACATCAAACAAGAGAAGAGGGCTTGTAGTAGCCACACCAAACTAGAGGAGAAGGTGTGTAACAGCCACACCAAACCAAAGGAGAAGGTATGCAGTAACCACAACAAACCAAAAAAGAAGGTATATAGCAGTCATATTGAAAAAAGAATAAGGTAGCAACTAGCTAAACCAAAGGGAGAAAGAGTTGCAGCAGCCATCCAAGGAAACCTATAATTGCAAGAAGGAAACCAATAAATTGTAGTAAGGAGAAGGAGCCTATTGTAGCAAGCGTAAGGAGCTATACCAGTAGATTACAACAGTAGCACATCCCATAACACTAGCACATCTTGCAACACCAACAGCACATCCTGCAACTTGTAGGAGCAAACTGACCAGCAGTAGGAGCAAGCAGACAACTAGTAATTGCAGATTGCAATAATAAGAGCAAGCTCCAATAGTAGGAGTAAGCAGACAAGCAACAATTACAAATTGCAACAGTAGTAGGTGTAGGTAGCAATACTAGTAAATGCAGGCAGCAATGTCAGTAAGTACAAATAGTAATGGTAGCTTGCAGGTGATAAGGACTATGTTAGGTCTCACACTAAGAGTGGGGTGAATCAGTGTAAGATATACTCTTTTTACAAATCAATCCAAATTTAACCTCTACGACTTGTTAGTTTTAATGATACAATTTTTTTTATTTTTCTTCTTTATGTGAGGACAATTGTACGAATATAAATTAATGCGCAAGCATCCAAGCATACACAACAATTTTTCCTTAGTTCACCTACCATGTGTGAGTTACATCCACCGTGTGATAGGATCACTCCTAAATCACACAATTTACTCTTGTTATCAAGGGATATAATTTGGTAATGGAAGGATTACTCCTTAATCACTTACAATGATCTCCCGATCAAGGAGTTAATCTCCCAATTTGTCTAAGGGTATCCCACCCTGTTTTTCATTAAATTTATCAAGAGTTTATGGCAAAACCTTTGTAGAGAACAATCATTCGATGTGTACAAATTGCTAAACCAGAATATGGATCTTCTCCTTCCTTCATTGTTGGTGTTGTCTCACCTACTGCCGATAATGCATGCGATGCTAATGCTATCTGTACGCGTTGCTATTGCTGTCCACATGTGCTGCTAATGTTGTCCGTCTGTGCTACCACTGCTATTTGTGTGCACTACTCTTGCTACCACTGTTGTCTAGGCATGTTACTAATGGTGGTCACATGCACTGCCGTTACTATCTGTATGCACTCTGGATATGCTGCTCCTATTGTTTGCACGTGTAGCTACTGCTGTCCACTTGTGCTACTACTGATGTCTACACACACTCCACTGCCTGCACACACTGTGGTTGCTGTCTGCACATATTATTCCTACTGTCTAAGTGCGCTACTACTATCTGCTTATGTCATTACTACTACTCACTTTGCAGCTATTTTCTCATGCCACTACTGCTATCCCTGTGAATTATCACTATTTATTGGTGCACCACCTACTACTACACATTGGTTACTGGTGTAAGACCCTTGTGCTATTGCTCCACCTCCTGCTAGATTCACATGCTGCTTCTGCCTTCTTCTAGTTTGTCTTCCTTGGATGCTTTATTTTTTTGTTATTGTGGCTACTACCTTAGTGGTGTTTGCTAGTGCGGTTGCTACCTAAGTGGTGTTTAATGGTGAGGGTATATCCTCCTAGATGTGATGTCAGTGTGAGGAAGCCTCCTAAGGCACCATCATTGCTCATCATATTTTACTACTTCCTTGAACATCTTGGAGTCTTCTATCATGTGTGAAGAGCAGCCATTATCTAAGATCCATGGATTTTCTTTCTTGGAAGCTTGTAAGGATACTTCCATAACCATAAACATTTCTTTTCCTCTTCTTCTTCTTTGGCCAAATGTGGGAGCATATGTAGGTGTTCTCCTTTGCATTCCTTGACCAAGCAGTAATGTCAGGTAATTCTTAGCAGCATGTCTAACCCTTTCACATCTTCTATAAAACTCTCTTAGCACATTAAACCTATTTCTTAGTAGAATATGACTTGTTTCCATATAAGACTACCTCCTTTCTTGATAAAGTCTCCCCCTAGACTCTTACCTCACACTCCTCTTCATTATAGGCCAAGTATACCAACAAGCATTGGCCTTATACCCATACTTACCATAACTTAAGCAAAAACTTATGAACCTGGATTTACTTCTTTTACCAAGTTTATGTTTTCTTTCTTTAGCAACTATTGTGGCAGCCTTCTCACGATCTTTAACAGTCTATCTCCTTTGGAAGGGAGTTTCCACCATATTTTTCCTAACCCATTTTAACTTGGATTGGTCTCACTTCTCCATCTCGTCATTATGTTTGCTTTTGGACATAAACACAATTTTTTTTTTCTTTTCTTCTACGTTCTCACTCAACTTTTCAATGTAGCCAAGTCCTTTCTTCCTTACGAAATGAGGTCTTTGATTTCTTAAACACTTATCCAACTTTCTAGTAGAATCCTCCTTGATGGCATTTGTTGATGATGACACTTCTTTCACTTCTATGGCCTACATAAAGCTTTCTTTATGCTTTTCTAGCACATACTTGACCTTGTAAAACTTGGCATGTAAAGTCAGCATCTCTTGCTCTTTTACAGTCACCTTAGCACCAAGGTCTTCATGTATCTTGCCTTACTTTGCCTCAAGTATGCTCAGCTCCTTAATTCTCTTCAAGTACTCCTCTTTTTCTTCAAACACCTTTACCTTCACTTGGAGATTAGATTCATTAGCAAAATACTTTGACACAACTTTTTAAGATAAATTACCTCTTTTTCTAGCTTGCTCTTTTTACACAAGCAAGCTCTCAACTCATTCTCAAGTTGCTATGCCTCTTCCTCTTCTATTGATTTCTCCTCACTTAAAGATTCTTGATCATCATTTACTTAAGTGACTAGCACATCCTTTTTAGCCTCATCATTGGAATCATCATCACTTTCTTCTTCAAAATCTTCTTCCTCCAGCTTGCTCTAGAAATTCCTTTTTTTAGATCTAAAGAACTTCTTTTTCCCTTTGGAACCTAAATTTCTAGCTTTAGAATAACTAGATTGCTTTGTCCTCCTCCTTGGGACTGACTCATCATCATCCTCACTATTTGCTTCTCTTTTCTTTGGGTAGTCCACAACAAAGTGCCCAATTGCTCCATAGCCAAAGCACTTCAAGGGTAGTTTTCCCATGTACTTTCCTTTTCCTTTCCTTATATTATTGGTGAGGTATGTCATGACCTCATCCAGTCAGTATCACCATTTTCTTCTTCAAAGCTGCTATTAGACTCCTCTTCTTGGTCTTTAATCTTTAATTTCCCCATTGCCTTGAAAGCTAGCTCCTTCTCTACCTTAGACTTCTTTTCTTTCTTCATTGGGGCTATTCTCATTTCATAAGCCATCAATATGCTGTATAGGTCATTTAAGGGCAACCTATCCACATCTCTATCTTTTATGGAAGATACCTTGGTGTTGTAAGCTTCCAGTAAGGTTCTAAGTATTTTCCTTACCATAGTAGCATCATGGATCTCCTTTCTATAGCTTTGATGGAGAACACAATTTCGTTGACTCTTGTGAAGAATGCATTCACAGTTTCATCATTCTGTATCTTTATGTCTTTAAATCTACTCCTCCAAATTTGTAGCTTGGTTTCCTTCAAAACCTTGTTTCCTTCATAAATATTCTTTAATTTGCCCCAAATTTGCATGGTTGTGTTAGACCTTATCACCTTGGTGAACTTTTTATCGATCAAGAAGGCATATAAGGCATTTTTTGCCTTTCCATCACACTCTAAGTTCTTCTTATCGACTAGCATCATAAGATCACCTTCAGTAATAAGGGTGAAGTCAGTAATAACAAACTCAAACACATCAAGACCAAGGGACATTAGATATGGGAGCATTCTATCCTTCTGTAATTGATAATTTTGTCCATTAAACGTAGGGATGCCCTTGCTATTGACACTGATTATGTTATCTATGATCTTAAGCAGCAATAGAAATAAAAACTCACACAACAATGCACAACTTCACTTCAAAGTAGAAAAGTTGGATCAATAGAGAAATTGGCTCGAATACCACTTAATGAAGACCATTTTAGTTCTTAAACTAAAAGGGGGGTGAATCAATATGAGATATATTCTTTTTACAAATCGATCTGAATTTAACCTCTACAACTTATTAGAGTCTATGATCCAATTTTTTTATTTTTCTTCTGTACATGAGCACAACCATACAAATATAAATTAATGCGCAAGCACCCAAGCACACAAGACATTTTTTACATGGTTCACCCATAATATGTGAGCTACGTCCACGGTGTGATAGGATCACTCCTAAATCACACAATCCACTCTTGTTATCATGGGATATAATTTGGTTGTAGAAGGATCACTACTTAACCACTTATAATGATCCCTCAATCACTTTAAAGGTATCTCACCCTATTTTTCAACAAATTTATCAAGAGCTCATGGTAAAACCTTTCCTGGAAAATGATCATTCAATATGTACAGATTGCTAGAGCAAAATATGGATCTCCTCTCTTCGTTATTGGTTTTGTCTCACCTGTTACCAATAATGCACGTGATATTAATGTTATTCGTACACATAGCCATTGTTCTCCACACACATTGCTAATACTGTCTATGCTCTCTACCGCTGTTGTTCTGTCAGCTACACCTACTGTCTACATGTAGTGTTGCTGTTGTCTGTATGCATTACTAACGCTATCTGCACGTAGTCCACACGCGTAACTCTTACGATTTGCATATGCAGCTGCTACTACTATCTACATGTACTCCACTATCCATACACGCTGGCTTAAATGAATCCAAACTAAGTTATGATTGAAAGATAACAACTTTCCTATTTTTGTTTGCCTTTTTCTCATAAATCTCATTTTGTTTCTTGAATTATAACTTGATATTTTCATGGAAATCCTCATTATTTAACCTTATTGAATAATTTTGAGATGTTCCAAATCCTTGGTTGGCAAAGGTAGCAAATCCATAGGAGTAAGTTGATTGATTCTATAGACAATTTTAAAAGCTCAATTGTTGGCAAACTTAACATGAGCAAGCTTTAAATCCCAATGTTTCTAAGTTTTGGACACTAAAGTTCTTAAGATGGCTTCTATGGTGTAACTAACAACTTATGTTTGCCCATTAATTTACAGGAGGCATAAAGTGCTAAAAAGAAGCTTTATTTTAAGTTTACTTCACAAAGTTTTCCCAAAGCTACTAAAAAATTTACTATCTTAATTTGAAACAATGGTACAAGAAACTCCATGGAGTTGAATAATCTCAAGAAAATGCAAGTTAGTATGTGATAAGCATAGTCAATTTTGTTGAAAGGCATGAAATGAGCCATTTTTAAGAATTAATTTATGAACACCATAATGACATCCTTTTCTATTGAGTTCTCAACAAATCAATAACAAAATCCATGCTTATAACTTCTTATGGAACATCAAGGATTGGTAATGGTTTGTAAAATCCTTACAAAAGAACATAACTCTTGCCCTTGGCATGTCACTAGCACTAAAGGATACTTTGGACATCTTTTTCCATTTTCAACCAATAAAAATGTTCTTGCAACACAACCAAAGTCTTATTAACTCTAAAGTGAAAGCAATGCCACCTTCATGGACTTCTCGAATCAATAACTCTTTTATGGAACTTTGAGGAATACGTAACTTATTTTCCTTGAAGAGAAAATAATTTTTGACATGGAAATTGTCTATTACACATTCCTTGCATGTTGTATATATGGAAGCAAGGTTAATATCATTAATATAGGCTTCTTTAATTACCGCTAATCTAATTAGGATAGAATCTATCAAGGTCAGTGAAGAATGCTTTTGAGAGAGAGCATTAACTGCTACATCTGTACATCCAAACTTATGTATGATCATAAAAGAATAAGATTAAAGAAACTCAAGCCATTTTGTATGCCTCTCATTTAGCTTGTGTTGGCCATTAATGAACTTCAAGGCCTTATGATTTGAATGAAGAAAAAATTCCTTTGGTGGCAACTAATGGCTCTAATATTCTAATGCTCAAATGATGGCATAGAACTCTTTATCATAAGTTAAATCATTCAAGTTAAAACTATTAAGTTTTTCACTAAAATAAGCTATTGATTGAATATCTTCAAGCAATACTCCTCCAATTCTAATGCCATATGAATTAAATGCCATTTTAAAAGGCTTGTCAAAATTAGGAAGTGCAAGGACTAGGCTTTACATAGCTTCATTTTAATAGCCTTAAAGCTTTGTTATGCAATAGGAGTCCACACAAACTATTCTCTAATCAAGTAATCTATAAGTGAATCACTAATAATGTTAAACGTTTAATGACACAACAATAAAAAGAGGCCAAATTACGCAAGCTTCTTATGTTATAAGTAGATTAGGGAGCAGGCCACCTATGAATTGCTTCAATCTTGCTTTCATCCATTATAATGCCTTCACTTGAGATAATAAATCCCAAGAACACAACATTTGAAGTAAAGAAATGAAACTTCTTAAGATCACCCTTTAAGGGAGTAGAAAATTCATACAAATGAAACTTCTAACTTCTTGTTTAAGGATAGCATGTATTTAAGGTAGTGGAACAATGTATTTTGCATAAAAAGTTTGCATAAATAAAACCATTTTTCCTATATATAGTGCCAAATTATGTGAAGTCATAGAAAAAATGAGTATGAATAAGCAAAGTTGGAAAAAGGTTTTGTTTTTGTGCAAATAAGAAAAAAAGTGAGATTGGATGAATTCACCACCAACTATAAATATAGATTTTCAACGTAGGCTCACCACACTTAGAATCCACTAAGTGGTATAAAAATCTTTAAAAAAATGCAATAGGATTGCAAGAGAGGAAACTTTCAAATGTCATTCAAAGTTGGCTACCCTAAAGTGACTCCCTAGTGGGTTTACATAAGAGTCTCCACCTTATTTAACACTTTCAAACATTGCAAAATATTAAATCTAACTTAGAAACTTGAATCACTAGAAATTGAACAAACTAAAAACTGTCATTTTAGCATTTAATGCCCTTGACCAAATTTTCACCTTTCCAAGATTTGTCTTGATTTCATCAATGCTTCTCTCTTGGATGCTTTATACTACTATCAGCATCAATAACCACACTACATACCTTATATTTGATGTGCCACCTCATTTGAAATATGTTGTCTAAGTAGAAATACTAGCAAGTCTCTAATTTTTATGCACATCACCATCTCTTTGTGATCCTACTCAACATTCTTAGAACTTTTAGTAAGGCATTGTAATCTTTGGAGAAAATCATGGTTGTAATGACTAAGAACAAGCTATCTCCTCATTATAATCTTCATCGATTTTCAAGTGTCATTAAGGCATTCTTGGTTTCTATGCTTATTTTGCATAAGCTTATCACACCAAACTATAACATAATTAATAAACTTTATAGCTACTAACTTTACCTTCTTTTTCGATGTTAACCTCAAAAGTTATGTCTTAAGGACCCAACATTCACAAAGAAATGAACAAGAATCCAAGAAACCTAAATTAGATTTCAATCATGCAAAAATCAATAATTAATGTTCAAAGGGGCATGGATCTACAGTATAAAGAAAGTTATGGATGCTACACTCCAAAAAAGAAGTGATTTAGGAGTGATAAGTCAATTTGAATACCACAAGAAAAGTTATTTCTTAGTAAATTCTTTAGTTATTTAAAGATTTAAAGGAGAAAATTCTTACCTTTTATTTTACCAAAGATCTTTATCCTTTAAAGATTAGTTATTTAAAGATTAGAAACCTTAAAATGTGTCACTCACATTATATTTAATAGAAAGTTTCCACTTATAAGCATTATCATTAATTTATGTTACCACTTAAAATGGACCATCTCCTTTAGGGTGCAGCTTTGAATGCCTTTGAGCCAAGAAACTTTACTTGCACATATGCACCTAAACCCAATCACTAGATTTAAATACTAACTTCTTATGCCCTCTGTTAGCATGGGATGCATATTACTTAGTTCACTTTGCCATTATTGTCGTACCTTCTCATTCAACTTCTTCACTATTTTAGACTTATATTTACCATCTAGCATAATCATCAATAGGTAAAGTTATCAAATATAAAGGATTCAAAGCATTAAAACTATATATAATTTCTAATATTAACAATTTCACACAAGTGTAGAGATAAGGGCATACTTGTGACATAATGCGTCAGCTTCCACATTCTCCTTACCTTGTTTATATGATAACATAAGGAAAGGTCTCAATGAATTTAACCCACATTACATGTCTCGTGTTCAACTTCCCTTATTCCCTCAAGTACTTTAAACATTTATGGTTAGTATATATGATAAACTCCTTGGGATAAAGTTAGTATTACCATGTCTTCAAAGCTCATACCAATGCATACATCTCTTTATCATAAGTAGAATAATTAAGGATTGATCCACTTAGTTTTTCATAAAAGTATGCAATTGGTTTCCTTTCCTCCAATAAAATAGCTGTAATGCCAATTCTTAAAGTACACACTTAATCTCACAAGTTTTAGCAAAGATAAGAAAGGTAAGTAAGAGTGTAGAATTGAATTTTCCCTTACTAAAATTAAACACCTTTTCTTAATCACTACTGTACTTAAAACCAATGTTCTTTCTAATAACCTTAGTTAATGGTGTAGCAATGGTGTTATAATCCCTAATAAAGCATCCATAGAAACTATTTATGTTATGAAAACTACGCATATCATTAACTTAAATGTAAGCCAATTATAAATTGCCCTACCCTTTTCCTTATCATTCTTAATACCCATAACACTCACAACTTAACCAAGAAATTTGATTTGATTATTATAAAAAGAATATTTCTTGAGTTTAACCTACAAGTTCTCAAAATGTAAATGATTATGATGATCATTTTATTCTTTTTCTATAGACAATATATTATCAAAATGTAAAACTACAATTTGCCAATAAATGCATGTAAAACATGATTCATCAATCTCATAAAAGTACTTGGTACATTACTGAGACCAAATGGGATAACAAACCATTCATACAAATTATACTTAGTTTTGAAATTCATTTTCCACTTCTCTCCCTTTCTCATCCTAATTTGGTGATATCCACTTTTCAAATCAATATTAGAAAATACACATAAGCCCTATAATTCATCTAAAATGTCATCCAATTTAGGTATAGTATGTCAATACTTTATAGTAATTTTTATGGCTTCTTAACTCTTTTATTTGTTAAAATTCAGTGGAAGAATGTTGACAACTTTTAGGGATGGAAACATTCAATACCTATAAGAGAAGAGGTTAATGACTCTTTTGTTTAAAGGAATTTAATGGATTTAGAGTACCAAATGTATAAGGATATGTTCGTCATAAGGAAAATGATGTTTCTTTTATGATCATTTTTTTCTTGTGAATCCTTCCAACAAAAGGAGAAGCCTTCATGGTAAGAAATGAAGTAATAATGTCAACATTCAAAAATGGAACCATTAACTCTTTACATTTAATTAAGATAAGCTCTTCAGTTAATCTCTTATCAATCAAACAACTTAGGATAAGCTCTCTAGATACAATTTATTGATAGCATTAAGATAAAAAAGATATTAGAATGTAAACAACAAATTTATAGTTGATTTGTTTAATTTTAGACCATGTTCTCTATAGAAATTGGACAAAGACTTTACCATAATTATGAATTTCTATTTTCTATTTAGCATTAGAATTATCGAGTAATTATGGACTTTAATTCTAAACTAGCATTAGATCATAAAGCATAATTGTATAGTATGTATTTTAGCAATCAAACAATATAATCATAAACAATAATTATAATAAAAGAACATGAGAATCCAAAGTGATGAATGCAATTAGAAATAAAAACCAAGATGTCTATGTTAATTCTTATAAAGGCCCAAAATTTATTTAACAATGTTTAGAATGTAAAATACCTAAAATACCCTTTTAATGGTTGAATTTTCTCAAAACTACATATTTAATCTTCCAAATTGCTTTAATCCATTTGTCTTCTCCCAAAACATAAAATTAACTCCAATAAATACATTTGGGATAAAAATACACTATGGGAGTCAAATAAAAGAAATAATTATCATGCACATAACATAGTAAATGTTATGCATGTTATTGAGTTTCCAACTTAGTAAGTAAAATTATGCATGTTATACTTTGAGAACGATGACAAACATGGGATGCTTTTTCAAGCATAAAATTCTTTTCTATTGTTGGTATACTTTAGGGTCATTGGCATTTAATTTAGTCCACACCCCAATAAATCTATACTTAGTCAATATTGCAGTAAAAACATTTATTTTGTCCTCATCATAATGCTCTTATATTCATTAATTATATATACTATGATGCCTTGGATCTACGACAAAATATTCTACACTAATTCATTTGTTGTTAGCATGTTCTTGTCTCTTCCTTAATGAAAATCTACATAACTTCAAACTTGTTTGTTTCATGGAATTCCCTTCATGGTGTAAATGTTGTAAGAATATATTGGTTGCATACTCAAAAATTAATTTTATGAAATTTTGTATGAATGAGACCTTACAATGAATGGAAAAACCTTGATGATGAGAAATGAGTGACATTCTCATCCTTTAAGAATTAAACCATTCTAAAAAGGCTAATTAAGATCAATGACTCTTAAATTTAATGGAATACATTGGATTCAAAGTAGCAAAACTATCAATATAATTTATGATTAGACATAAAAGTGAATTTCATTAAAATTTTACTTAAATAAGACCTTCTAACAAAATGAGAAATCTTGTTTGATGTGAACCATAAAAATTATGACTTAAAGACCCAACACAAGCAAGGAATCAAATAATAATCCATAAAAGCTATATTAGATTTTAAGATATAAATGACCCTAACCTTAAACTTTAAGTAGCTAAACCAATGGTATGGAAAAAGGATATGGATGCTACACTCTAGAAAAAAATAAACTTAGGAGTAATAGTTAGTTTGAACACTACAAAAAGAGTCAATTCTTGAAAGAACCAAAGGAAAAATTTCTCACTTTTTAGCATGCAAGGATGCAACATCACATAAAACCTCTTTAGTATATCCCTCAATAGTAAACATTACTGCCACCTACTTATTTACCTTAACTTACCCACATTTATTTAACCATTGAAGCTTATCTGGCCTAGTGTACTTCATGGTAAGTAAATTAAGCTTTTTAACTAGAGTAGTGCTGCTACATTTGTATACCTACACATATCAATTATCATCCTACATATCTTTCTTTCTTTTTTTTTTACTCAGCACCATGTATGGAAGATATGATATTTCTATACTTCATTATGTTCCTTAGCTTGTTCACTTAATATTCATCTAGACACTGACATATCTCTCTTAATTGGGTAGTTATCTCTATCACTTACATCCTCCTATAATGGCACGGACATCATTATGCTCAATTTCAATCTCAATATCATCATTACCCTACAACACCATGGTATAATTATTTAGATACTAAGACACAATATGGACATTTCTTAGACACTTAAAACATTTAGTATCTTTAGGTTAGGAATCATAATTATCTTTCTCCTTAATAGACTCACTTCCTTAATATTGTAATGTTTGACTTTAGGCTTATAATCAACCTTTTCCTTCCTTTTTTCTCTAATTTGGATTCCAAGATGAAGTGGAACCCAAATTCTATCCAACCCATGTAAAATCCTTTCATTTAAGTTGCCTTTCAACTTTCATTGTCATTTGTACTATGTTCTCTAACTCTATATGATGTTGCAATTCAACAATGTTCTCAATATCTTTATTCAACCCTTGTAAAAACTATGTCTTTGTTGCTTTTTTATCTTTCTTCACATTAACTTAAATCAAGGCAATCTCCATCTCTTTATAGTAGTTCACCACACATTTAGTCCCTTGAGTGAGCTCTTATAGCATTTGGTACAAATACCTATAATAGTGGTTAAGGATAAACTTCTTCTTTATGCTAGGCTTAATCTCCTCCCATTTATTAATAGGCCTCTAACAAGTCTTACTAGTTAAAATAAGTTAATCCTACCAAATAATAGTATAATTAGTAAACTCAATAATAACAAGTTTTACCATTTTCTCTTCAAAGTAGTTATAGTCAAAGACCAACTTAACCTTCTTATTTCATTTTAGGTAGGCTTTAGGATGATTTTTCCATTAGAATAAAGAGATTTCATTTTAATACTATGACAATCATAGGTGTCACACCTCCCAAAATCTCTCGAACCATTTTTATTACAAGCAATTATGACCAAAGTAGTTGCATCATCAAATTCATCATCCTCTACATCATCTTTATAGCCATAGTCTTGCCTCTCTTACCTTCTTGAATTAGGAAACCCATGCCCCCATACATCCTTTGCAACTCCACTTTTATAAAAGCTTACTGCACTATCCTATTTTTTATATCATCAAATCTGGTATTCACACTTTCGAATTGTTGTTGTGTAGATCATGAATGACACATCACTACCTTCTCAGCTACACCTTTGTCTTTGGACGACATAGTGTTAACTTTGTACAAAATGGCTACACTCTCTCATGTGTTTCACTTAAAATAATGTCGCATACCATCAAGTTTACCCTAGGACTTTTCTTAATATCTCTTGCCTTTTATCACACAAAGTTTCTCCTTTAATTATTTTAAGAACTAATGAACTTATTAAGAAATAACTCTTCTTATGGTATTCAACCCAATTTATTATTCCTAAATTCATTATTTTCTAGAGTATGGTGCCTATATTCATGTTTATACATTTGGTTCATATTTTTTTTTAATATTGGGTCTAGGTCTCTTATGATTGAAATCTAATTTAACTTTCTTGGGTTCTTATTCAATTTCTTATATGTGTTAGGTCCCTAAGCCATGTCATTGGGGTTCACATCATTATTCATAAGAAATAAAGTGATAGACTTATCCTTTAAGAATTAAACCATGAAATACTTGTATGTAAAGCTACTAAAGATAAATAAGTCTTTTAATGGAATTCAATTGATTTAGAGTACCAAAGTTGTTAGGATGCAGTTTTGGTAATGAATATAAAGTATGGGGTGAACATAAAAGTTAATTTCATGATAATTTTGTATGCATAAGTCAATGTGATGAAAGAGAACCTTGTTAGTAAGAGATGAAGTACTTGTGGCAATGAATATAATGTTTAGTATAAACTGTGTTAGTAAGAAATGAAGTACTTATGGCAATGAATATAATTTTTAGTATAAACACAAAAGTTAATTTCTTAATGATTTTTTGTGAACGAGTCCTTATAATAAAAGTAGAAATTTTGTTACCAAGAAATAAAGAGAGAGACACATTCTTCAAGAATATAACCATTCAATACTTATGTAAAGCTAATCAAGATCAATAAGTCAATTGTTTGATGAAATTCAAATAGTTAAAAGAATTGAGGTTATAAGCACATGTTTAAGGTAATGAATGTAATGTTTGGTGTAAACTTAAAATTTAATTTTGTGAACATTTTGTACAAATTAGCCTTTGTAATGAAAAGAGAAACCTTAAGAGCAAGAAATGATGTGATAATCTCATCTTTTAGCAATTAAACCACTCACACCTATAAAAAGGTTAAATAAAATCAATAACTCCTTGGTGATGTGAATCCTAAAAGATGTACCTTAAGGTTCCAAGACATAAAGAGATCAAATAAGAACGAAAGAAAGCTAAATTAGACTTCAATCACACAAATCCTAGATCCAATGCTCAAAGGAACATGAGCTTAAGGTATAAAAAGGGATATGAAGGTCATACTCAAAAAAAGAAGGGAATTGGAGCAATAAGTTAGGTTAAATGCCACAAAAAGAATTAGTTCTTCATGAGTTCTTTAGTTCTTGGGATAACTAAAGGAATAAATTTACATTTATTTATTTATTTCCAATGATCTATCTCTTTTAATTATGAAATCAAAAATATTTATAGGTTGAATTAACTTGCCTAACTCAAGAGATAAAGACAAACTTCCTCAATAAGTTGGCAACTATTCTATTCTTATTTTTTAGGAGTTATTGTAAAAACCCATATAATCACTTATCACAAACTCATTTTGCATACTTATATAATTAATATAACATTGACTTGTATCAAGATACGTTTTGTTGCATTTTAGGCTTGAATTTACTTCTTTAACCCAAATTTCATTGATTAATCTACTACGTGTCACTTTCATTCTTTTAACTTTTAAATGTGCCATTAACCCTTTTTGAATACTTAATGGATCCTTAAAAGCCCTTTATGCATCAGCTTCTCCATGGATCTCATCAATTTGTATGATGGTAAGTAATGGATTTAGGGTGCCAAAGTAGAAAGGATGTGCTTTTGGTAATGAATATTATGTTTGGAGTATACACAAATATTAATTTCATGAACATTTTGTTTGAATAAGTGCTCATAACAAAAGCAGTAACCTTGTTAACAAGAAATAAAGGGACAGTCACATCCATTAAAAATTAAGCCATTTAATACTTGTGTGAAAAAGTGATTAGGATTAATGACTCCTTTGTTTGATGAAATTCACTAGATTTAAGTGCCAAAAATGCAAAAATGTGCTTGCCACAACGAATACAATGTTTGGTGTAAACATCATAGTCGATTACATCATCATTTTGTATAAATGAGCCCTTGTGATGAATGAGGAAACCTTGTTTGCAAGAAATAAAGTTACAATCTAATCATCAAGAATCGATCCTTTCAATCCTAGTAAAAAAAGGCTATTTAAAATCAATAACTACTAATTTTGATGGAATTCCTTAGATTCATAATGCCAAAATTTTAAGGATATGCTTAAGTGAAGTTCCCAACTTCACCCTAGGATCTAGTAGTCTGTGATACTGAGAGGGGGGTAAATTAATATCACACCCCTTAAAAACACACTCTTATAATTTAAGCTAAAGTATTATATTTATTTAATACTCTAGCTCTTGTCTATACATAGGTATGTGAACAACTTCAAACTTTTCTCAAAAGTGAAATCTTTCTCAGTGTGGTACTCCATATGTTCACAATGTAGTTACAATGGATGTCCTAATCCTCTGTTAATTTCACTATTGCAAATACAAAGAAAGTATAATACAAAGAGTGTCACCTACTGTGTCTACCCTTCTTCTAGCTTGTCTTGCCTCTATTGAATTGAATAGACTGCTTCACTGCCGCTTAAAATTCCACCACAACACTCTCTAACCTCTCTTGAAGAAATTTGGAAATATGTTGAGTTCTTTCCGATGCTTCACCGAATTCCTTCTCTAGTTCATTTCGCACAACTCCTACTTTCATTGTCTCACGACTTCACGGCTTGCACTCATGCTTCTGGTCTGCCATTTCACATCTAATGGCCTGCCCCATGCTTCTAATCAGTCACACTGTTGCACGTTCTGGTCTTATGCCATCGCACGTTCTTATCTCACACCAACACACATTCTGGTCTCACGTTTCAGATCTGCACCCGCTTCAATGTTCTCAAGCCTCATGGATACTAGATCTGCTCTCCTCATCCATTTCACAATTCCGCTAGTCTCCCGTTTCTGGTTTTTTCCCTCACCTCACGTTTCTGGTTTTCTTCCTTTCTAGGGGTGGTGCGTTTCTGGTTTTGCCATTGGTGTGTCATCTTCTCTCCTGGTGGTGTATCATCTCTCACGGGTTTCCTTTTGTCATGCATTCCTTTGCCATGTTGTTGTCTTTTCTCTTGCTGGTGGTTGTACATTTCTCGTGAGTTTCTCTCTCTTGCCATCACATGGTTTTCTCTCTCGATGGTTGTATGTCTCTCACGAGTTTTCTCTCTCACTGTCTAGTCGGGTTTTCTCTCTCACTGTCTGGTCGAGTTTTCTCTCTAACCGTCCAATCGATTTTCTCTCTCACCGTCCAACCGATTTTCTTTCTCACCATCCAATCATGTTTTCTCTCTCTTTCAGGTGGTGTTTTGTCGTGCTTGCTCTATTATACCATATTTTTCCCGATGGTGTATGTCTGGTCTGGTCTGCTCTTCTGATGGTGTCTCTCTCTCTTTCAGTGGCGTATGTCTGGTCTGGTTTACTCTCTCGATGGTGTATGCCCCTTTTTCTAGTTTGTATCCATTTAGCTCTCCCAGTGGTGACTCTTTGCCGTTTTGCTCTCCCGGTTTTGTCCAACATATTTGCCATTTTTTTCTCTTTTGGTCTGTCGTCTAGCCACCTTCTAGCTGTGTTTTGATTTTCTCTCTTTTCTACCAATGGTGTAGGGTTGCCGTGTGGTTTTACTTCTTTGCCCCTGTACATAGCTTCAAATTACTCTCTTGCCATGTAGCTTTAAATTACTCTCTTGCCCTCCATGTCAAATTACTTACACACTTAAATCTAGTTGACAACAATTACAATCCATACAAGGCTGTGGAAACAACAATTTCCCCCTTTGTAAATATTGGCAACACTCATAACAAAAGTCATTATGTGGCAATTCCAACTCCCCCTAAATTTGCACTCCCCCTTTCTTAACAACTCCCTCTACACTGTTGCTTCTCTCCCCCATTGCCAACCAATTACAAAAAAACTCACAAAGTAGAGATGGAGGATTCACTTGAACTTCAAGCTTGAGGAGGCATTTGCATAGACAGACTTATTTTGTGCTTTTCAAACAACTCTATGGACAGAGGTTTAGTTAGAATATCTGAAATTTGATCTTTAGTGTCAACATATTCCAACTGAATTGTACCCTGTTCCACTTGATCTTTGAAGAAGTGATACTGAATGTCAATATGCTTGCTCCTTGAATGTTGAACTGGATTCTTACTGAGATCAATAACACTTTGATTATCACAAAGTACACTCACTAGTAACATCACTTTAACACCCAAGTCTGCCAATTGTCTTTGCATCCATATCACCTGAGTACATGTTGCACAAGCAGCCATATACTCAGCCTCAACTGTGCTTAAAGCAACATTGTTTTGCTTTCTACTTAACCATGCAACACACTTTGAACCCAAGTAAAATTTGCAACCGCTGGTTGATTTTCTATCATCTGTACTTCTTGCCCAGTCTGCATCAGTGTATGCTTGTAGTTTTACAGAATCCATGGCTAGATACCACAAACCTATTTTCATTGTCCCTTTGAGGTATCTTAGGATTCTTTTCATCGACAACACATGAGATTCCTTAGGATTAGCTTGGAATCTGCTGGCAACACACACAACTTGCATAAGATCAGACCTTCATGCTGTAAGGTACAGAAGACTCCTTATCATCTTCTTGTATTCTGTAGGGCTTGCACTCCTTCCTTTGTGATCTTTTGTTAACTTGCAGCCCACCATCATAGGGGTACTGACAGGTCTGATATCCTCCATGCCAAACTTTTTCAGCATTTCTTTGGCATATTTTGTCTGAGAAATAAAAATACCTTCTTCACACTGTTTTATCTATAATCCAATAAAGTAAGTCATTTCTCCAATCAATGACATCTCAAATTCCTTACTCATCTTTTGTGCAAATTCTTGGCATAGCTCAAAGTGATCCCCTCCAAAGATGATGTCATCTACATATACTATGGTTATCAGCTGGCCTTTCTCCGAGTTGAACACATATAAGTTATTATCAATTGTTCCTTTTTTGAAGTACAACCTTCTCAAGTATGCATCTAGCTTACTGTACCATGCTCTTAGGGCTTGTTTAAGGCCATACAAGGCTTTCTTCAGCTTACACACATGTGTCTCATCCTCACTAATTTGTACTCATCAGGTTGTTCAATATACACTTCTTCTTTCAAGAGCCCATTTAGAAAGGCTGATTTCATATCCATCTGATAAACTTTATACCTCTTATGTGCTACCAAAGCTATGAACATTCTAATAGTTTCTAACCTTGCCACTGGTGCAAAAGTTTCATCAACATCTACTCCTTCTATCTGAATGTAGCCTTTGCAAATCAACTTGGCTTTGTTCCTCACCACCTTGCCATCTTTATTGTGTTTATTCCTAAACACCCATTTTGTTCCTATGACATTCTTGTTAGTGGGTCTTGGAACCAGCTTCCATGTATCATTTTTCTCAATTTGATCCAGCTCCTCATTGATAGCTTTAACCCAGGCTTTGTCTTGTATAGCCTCTTCAACAGATTTAGGGGTAATTTATGAGAGTAAAGTAATAGCTCCCACAATTCTTCTTCTTGTTGTAACTCCTGTTGATGGGTCACGTATGATCTGATTTCCTTGATGAGTAATGGTCCACATTTTCTTTGTCCTTTTTTCTTGCATAATCTTAGTTGCAAGAGGATTTCTTTCTTCATCTTTAGACTCAGTCTTTTTCGAGTCTAAACTTACTTCTTGCTCCTTTTCTTCATCTATATTGAAGTCATCTTCTTCATTGTCCTCAGCTTCTCCATTCTACATTATTTTCTAGTTCTCATCTATTCTCACATCACTGGACATGATCACTTTTCCCAACTTATATAGGAAAAATTTGTAACCTTTTTTCTTTGCTAAGTATCCCACAAAGATGCCTTTATCAAACCTAGCATTGAATTTTCCCAAGTTTTGCTCCTTGTTCTTCACAAAACTTGGGCTACCAAAGATTCTGAGATACTTGGCTGTTGTCTTCTTCCCACTCTATAGCTCATATGGAGTCTTATCAGTATTGGGCCTTAGTAAGACTCTAGTCAATAAATGTACAGTTGTAAATATTGCTTCCATCCAAAATCTTGTGTGAAGCTTGGATTCCAGCAGTAGAGTTCTTGACATTTCAACCACATCTCTATTTTTCTTTTCTACCACCCCGTTCTGTTGAGGTATTCTTATTGCTATCATTTGGTGACGAATCCCATGCTTTTCAAGGTAATCTTCAAAAGCTTTATTTGTAAATTCAGTGCCTTGATCTGACCTCAGTACTTTGATCTTCCTTCCACTCTCATTTTTAGCCAATCTTTTGTATCTCTTGAAGCAATTTAAAACTTCTAACTTGTGTTTGAGGTACATAATGTAGGTCTTTTTGGAATAATCATCAACAAACAAGATGAAGTACCCTTACCATTCAACTCTTTTGACCTCATCAGTCCACACAAATCAATATGTATAATGTTAAGTACTACTTCAAAACTTAACTCTTTGGTCTTATATTGCTTTCTGGCATGTTTTCCTTTAGATCATGTTGAGCAAACATACTCTCTTTCTCTCCTGACATTGGGAATGTATCTGATTACATGAGTAATGGTCAGCTTCCTCATGTTCTTATGTGTTAAGTGTCCCAGCCTCCTATGCCAAAGTTGATTGTCTTCTTCTTTGGTGAGTAAACAGCTGTTTGTCTTGTCCTTATCAATCACATATAAATTTCTAGCTATTCTATTCCCAACTGCAATAGTATTGCCTTCTTTACTTATTACTTGGCAACCTATTTTTGTGAATATCACTTTATGGTCTTCATTGCATAGTTGGCTGACTGATACTATATTATATCTGAGTCCTTCAATGTGTAAAACATCTTTCAACTTCCCTTTTCCAATATTTACTGACCCTTAACCACTGATGTTGAATGAATCATCATTACCAAACTTGACTCTGCCTTCTCTTGACTTGTTTAGCTTTAATAATTTACTCTTGTCTTCTATTATGTGTGAAGTGCATCCACTGTCAAGGACCCACTGCTTATCCTTATAGTCAGCCTTTAGAGCAATTTCAGTTATATTAGCCACCTCCCTTTTAGCTATATATTCCTTCTTTTGAACTAGCTAAAAGATCGCTTTCTCCTTTTTTTCAACTTTAACTGCACCAATTGTTTTTACTACGCCATCGAGTGCCTTCACTTGCTTAGGGAGAAATGTCATGCATCTCTTGGCATTATGGCCATCCTGCCCACACCTTTCACACTATTCCAAGTTTGCCAATATAGCAAACTTGTTCTTTAAAACTACTAGTTTGGGCTTCCACTAACAATCCTTGTTAGTGTATCCTTGCCTTTTACAGTATGTGCAAGAACTCATGATAGGTGTTCTCTTCTAAATTTTGTATTGTCTCCCCCTCTATACAGCATCAGATTTTCTTAAGTTGGAGATGTATACTAGCCTTCTCCACCAGTATTTATTTGCCTTATGACCTCAAACTCCACAATAAAGATAGTAAATTTGAAACTGCCTCTTCTTGGATCTAATCACAACTTGTTTTCTTTTGTTTATTACTTATTGTGTAGGCAAGGTTACTGGCTTCTTTGCTTGTGTGGCTTTCATTTTAGCCACCTTCTTCTCCTTCTTCTATTCAGCCATTTCCCTTAGCTAGCTGACTTTCTTTTCTTTTTGAGACATAACAGCTATGGGTTGCTGCTCTTTAACCACATACATTATTTTTGGCCCTAACTTTAGTTTAATAACTATCTTCTCTTCTTCAGTTATCTTTTCATGAGTCACAGCCTTCTCTTTCAACTTCTGTGGCATATTCTTATTATCTTTAGGCAATGCAGCCTCTGATTGCTACACTTTCTCTTTATTCTTCTTTTCTTTTGCAGAACTTGTTTCTCTTATCATTTTAAGCTTCTGCAAGTTCTCTTCACTTCTTTTGAGTTGTTGCTAAAGTCTCAATTTTTTAAGTCCTTAAGCAAAGCTCTATTGTAAGGTCTTCACATATTTTGATGTGTTCTTCAAATCTTCTCTTTAAGTCAATATGTTCAGCCCTTATTTCAGCCTTTTGACTTTCAGCTTCCTTAAACTTTGCTTCAACTTGTTTTATGTGAGCCTCCAACCGTTTTATGGTTCTGCCCCTTCTAATTATCTCCTTTGAAGCTGCTTCCAACACAACTTCAAGATCTGGTTCTTCTTTATCAACCTCCTCTTCCTCTTCAGAGGTTGAACTACCACCTTGAGTTGATGCCATAAAGGCATGCTCATTTGATGAGTCTTCATCTTCCTCCTCATCAGCTTCTTTTGTTTGATTCATATAACTTTTGAATGAGCCTTTCTTCTTCATCTGTGGGTTGGCAGTCTTTTGCTGGACTTCTTTGATTTAAATGATGGTCTTCTCCATTTTGAATTCTACTCATCATCACCATCTTCATCTTCATCATCAAGTTTCACTCTTCACTGAGAAGCAAAGTGTCTAGTTTATCCACAACAATAACATTTCAAGGACAACTGTCCTTTTCCCTTCTTAAATCCCTTTTTGAACTTCCTTGTGAAGTATGCCAACACTTCACCTTTACATTCTTCCTCATCACCATCATCATCCTTACTGGATGATTCTTTCTCTTCATTTATCTTTAAGTATTTCATAGCTTTGAAAGCTGCCTCCTTTGATACCTTTGACATTGAGGAGCTCTCAATTGACTTTATTCTCATCTCATATGCAATGAGATTGCACTAGAGATCATGCAAAGACATAGAATTGAGATCTCTACTCTCCTCTATGGTTGCCACCTTTGAGCAAACCTCTCAGGCAGAATTCTCAGAATTTTCATCATAATAGATGAGTCCTTTTTGTTCTTCCTATGACTTCTAAGATCGTTTATAGCATCAATAACCCTGGTGAAGAACTCTTAGACTATCTCATTTTTCTACATT
>JAHLGO010021096.1:5254035-5302950 GCA_020615895.1 Ceriops decandra | reverse complement strand
CTCTACCGAGACAATGCACTATACTTGAGAACACCAATGTGGTATCCCCAATGATTACAACGGATATCTTAATCTTCTACTCCTTTCACTATTATAAATACAAAGCAATCACAATACAAAAAGTGTCACTTACTGTGTCTACCCTTCTTCTAGCTTGTGTTGCCTCTGTTTAATTTGAATAGGCTGCTTCATTACCGCTTGGAAGATCACCAAAACTCTCTCTAACCTCTCTTGAAGAAATCTAGAAATTTGTTGAGTTCTCTCAAATGCTACACCAAATTTCTTCTCTAGGTTGTCTCACCAAAGTCCTGGTCTCACTGTCTCACGGCACACACTCACACTTCTAGTTTGCCGTTTAACATCTCATGGCCTACCTCACATTACTGGTCTGCCATTTCACATCTCAAGGATTGCCTCATGCTTCTGGTCTGCCGTTTCACATCTCTTGGCCTGCATCACACTCCTGGTCTGCCGTTTCACGTCTCTTAGCCTACACCACACTTCTGGTTTTGCTGGTTCATGTCTCTCGGCCAGCCTTATGTTTCTGGTCTGGCGTTTCACGCCTCTCGGCTTAACTTACTTTTCTGGTTTTGCTGGTTCATCTCTCCCATTTTTGATCTGCTCTCACACCCCGTTGCACATTCTGGTCTGTCACACCCCATTGCACGTTTTGGTCTGTCACTCCCCATTGTACGTTCTGGTCTGTCATGCTTGGTGGGTTGTTCTAGTCTGTCATGCCTGGTGGGTCGTTCTAGTCTATCGTCTTCTCTTCCAATGGTCTCACAAATACCAGGTCTACTGTCTTCTCTTTCGTGTGGTCTCACGGATACCAGGTCTGCTGTTTGCTTTATTTTTTGGTGACCCTTCAAAAAAGATAAGTCTTGGTTTACATACTCCCTTCTAAGAAAACCCTAGTAGAGTTTAATGTAACTACGCCAAATTTCCTTTCTTACCCCTCCATATGGCTTCATATTACTATTTCATTTAAAATTCAGCATTATCCTCCTCCTTAATTTATTTTTCATAAGCAATGCTATGTCACACTAAGACTTGAGCAATGCTAAACTCTCTCTACAAGTTCACTCCAAGGTGATCACTTTACGAGGTTATTTGACATGCTAGTCTTATCCTATAATTTTTGAGATATGAGTCACTTCTACTTGAAAATTTAAATCTAGTTGACAACAATTATAACTCATACAAGGCTGTAGGAATAACACCATCAAAGATGGATTCATCAATCTCTCCCTTTGGATTTGTTAGTAACACATTAAAACCATAAATTCACAATTAAGCACAAGCAGTAGTGTTAACTAAAAGAAAAAGCTCCACTTTTGAAATTCACAGTTCTCCTTAAAACATGCATCTCCCCTTTTGCATGTGGGTATGATACTGATTGGAAACAACTCCCTTTTCTTTTTGTTTGCTTCTCTCCCTTGACAATTTCTCCTCCTTTATTTGATTTTTCCCTTTGGATTTATCAAGCTACTCCCCCTTTTGATTAATATATATTCTCTTTGGATTTATACAAAATATCCCCCCTTTTGATAACAAATCCAAAGAATAATAGAAGAGAAAAAGGAAGGGGGGTTAAAGGCATACCTCAGCCTTTGGGTGGTGGCTGAATATATAAGTTTAGCCATAGCTTCTGGAACATCTCTCTTGACAGGGGTTTGATTAATATATTTGCAACTTGCCCTGTGGTATACATATACTCTTGCTTTACTTTATTTTCTCCACTTTTTCTTTAACAAATTGGTACTTAATTTTAATATGTTTAGATTTGGAGTGTTGGACAAGATTCTTTGATAAATTGATGGTGCTTTGGTTGTCATAACTAATCAACAATGGCAGCTGCACATCCACTTTCAAATGTTCAAGCAAATTTTTCATCTATAGCATTTGAGTATAAGCCTAAGTAGTAGCCACATATTCAACCTCAATAGGGTTCATGTCACTAAATTTTGCTTCTTGTTGTGCCATGAAACACATCAACTGCCCAAATAAAATGCACCACCTGATGTAGACCTTTTGTCATCATAATTTCTAGATTAATTAGCATTTATATACCCATATAAATTAAGTTGTCTATTTCTATCATAAAGCAGATTATAATTTGTTATGCCCTTAACATATCTCAAGTTCTTTTGGCAGCCATGAAGTGAGATTCCTTGGGTTCACTTTGAAATCTATCACCCTTTGATCATTTTTGTCTCATGAGCCCATAGACATCTAAATAAATTAGCTCTAATGGCTTATTTGTTTGAATCTCCACATTTTTATGGGTAGCATTCACCATCTTCCCTTTTTAACAAGTGTTACAAATGGTATTTCTTTCTTCTCAGCTTAGGTACATCTTTCACAACTTCATTTTTGGACAATAATTTTAGCCTATTTTGTCCAAGATGTCTCAATCTCTTATGCCATGGCAAGTTCTCATCTTTGGTACTTATATAGCATGTGTTTTTGCTGTTAGAAATTTGGTATAAGTTTTCATTTATTTTTTCTCCCTTTGTAAAAATAGCACTATCATTTAATCTATCATCATGTAGCCACTCTCATTTAAAATAACTTTATGCCCATCATCATAAAGTTGGCTAACACTAATTAGATTATATTTAGCCCTTCAATATAAAGCACTTCCTTTAATTTCAACTTTTTTTTCACCAATTTCAGTAAAACCAACACCTTTAATCTTCAAAGCACCATTATTAACAAATGTAACTGACCCTCCATTATATTTTTCTACTTCCTTCAATACCTTGGAGTCTCTTGTCATGTGTGAAGAGCAGGCATTGTCAAAGATACATGGCTTTTCTTTCTTGGAAGCTTTTAAGGTAACTTCCATAACCATTGCCATTTCCCTTCCTCTTCTTCTTCTTTTGCCAAAAGTAGGAGCATATATAAGTGTTTTCCTTTGCATTCATTTCACTTAAAGTTGTCTCCTTTATTGATAAAGTCTCCCCCTAGACTCTTGCCTCACATTCCTCTTTATTAAAGGCCCATTACTCCAACACACACTAGCCTTATGCCCATTTTTACTACAGCATCAACAAAATCTTTCAAATCTAAATTTTCTTCTTTCAACAAGTTCATATCCACTATTTTTAGCACTTGTTATGGCAACCTTCTTTTCATCTTTGACAACTTGCCTTCTTTGGATAGGAGTTTTCATCACATCTTTCCTAACTCATTGTAGTTTGGGTTGGTTTCTTTTCTTTATAACATCAACTTCTTTTAATTTTATCTTTTCTTTATGTTTTCCTTAAGGCACAAACACAATTTTTTACTTCTCTTTCACCCTCTCATTTGTCTTTTCAATATGGTCAAGTCCTTTCTTCCCCATGAAATGAGGTCTTTGTTTGCTAAGACACTTATCCAACTTTTTGGTACTATCCTCTTTGATAACATTTGTTGAAGACTTTCCTCTATCTTTAATTACTTATGTAAAGCTCTTTTCATACTTCTTTAATTCAGATTTAGCCTTGTAAAGCTTGACTTGCAATTTCAGCACTTTTTGCTTTTGTACGATCACCTTAACACCAAGATCTTCGTGTATTTTGTCTTGCCTCAAGTACTTTCAGCTCCTCAATTCTTTTCAAGTACTCCTTCTCTTTTGCTTCAAACTCCTTTTCTTTCACCTAGAGATCAGATTTATCAACATTAGACTTTTCATTCTTAAGTTGCTGCACCATCTATTTCTCCTCCTCCTCAACTAACTCCTTATCACTTGAGGATTCTTTTTCATCCTTTACTTGTACAATTAACACATTTTTTGTAGCATCATCATTAGAATCATCATCAGCTTCTTCTTCAGAATCTTCTTCATCCAACTTGCTCAAGAAATTTCTTCTTTTGGATCTAAAGAATTTCTTTTTCCCTTTCATGCTTAAATTCCTAGCTTTAAAATAGTTGGATTTCTTTCTTCTCCTCTTTGGGGTAGGCTCATCATAATCATCACTATCTACTTCTTTTCTCTTTGAGTAGTCCACCATAATGTGCCTAATGCCACAACAGTTGCTGAAGAAAGGAGATATGAACTTGGTGAAAGAAGAAAATCCAAATTTAAAGGATTTTGTTGGTGTTGTGGTAAGTGTGAGCATTAGGCTAAAGTGTGCTAAAGTGATGGGTCTATAACAAAGAGGAATGCAAGGCAAGAGTTTAGGGGGAGACTCTATCAAGAAAGGAGATAGTCATAGGTCAAAAGAAGTCATATTCCATTGAGAAATAGATTTGATTTGTTAGGAGAAATCTGTGGAAGATGCAAAAAGGTTTGGACACACTGCTAAGGATTGCTTGACATTGCTGCCCGGTCAAAAAATGCAAAGGAGAACACTTATACATGGTCCCATATTCAACAAACATTGTTGCCTAGTCAAGGAGTGCAAAGGATAACTGCTACATATGCTCTTAAATTCAGCCAAAGAAAAAGAAGAGGTAGAGAAACAACTGTAGTTGTGGAAGTAGCCTTAAAAGCTTAAAAAAAAAAAAAGCCATGGATCCTGGACATTGGCTATTCTTCACACATGACAAGAGACTCCAAGATGTTGAAGGGAGTAACAAAATATGATGGAGGGTCAACCAAATTTGGAAATGATGATGCCTTAAAGGTTAAAGGTGTTGGTGTTATTAAAATTAGTATAGAAAAGCTAAAATCAAAGAAAGTGCTTTATGTTAAAAGGTTAAAACATAAACTCATCAATGTTAGCCAACTCTATGATGATGGATATGAAGTTACTTTCAACAAAAGTAGTTGCACAGTAAAGAGATTAAGTGATAGTGTTATTCTTACTAAGGGTGAAAGAACAAATGGAAACTTATACCAAGTTTCCATAAGCAAAAACACATGATATATGAGCACCAAAAATAAGAACTTGTTGTGGTATAGAAAATTGGGACATCTTGCACAAAAAGGGCTAAATAAGTTGTCCAAAAATGAAGCTATGAGAGATGTACCCTAGCTAAAAAGTGAACGAGATGCATTTGTAGCACGTGCCAAAAAGGAAGATATTGAATGCTCCCCATAAAAATGTGGACATTCAAACAAAGAAGCCATTAGAGCTCATTCACTCGGAGGTTTGTGGGCCAATGAGACAAAGATCAATAATAGGTCATAGGTTCTTTATCTACTTCATTGATGATTTTACAAGAATGGATTGTATTATATTCTTGAAGCATAAGTCAAAGGCCCTCAATAATTTCAAGAGCTCAGAAGGCTGGCTAAAAATTAGTTGGGGGGAAAAATAAAATGGCTTAGGACAGAATACACATGTGGTGAATTTGAAGATTATTTAGAGAAGCAGTGAGTGAAGCATGAACATGTTAGTCCCCACACACCCCAATAAAATGGAGTGGCTAAAAAGAAGAATAGAAGCCTAATGGATATTGCAAGAACCATGTTGGTTAAGCATGGTACTTCACATGGCTACTGAAGAGAGGCTATCACCATTGCAACTTAGATTCAAAATAGATGCCTGATGTGACCACATACAGAAAAGACACCCTGTGAGCTGTGGAATGGAAAGAAACCAAATGTAAAACAATTTAAAGTGTTTGGAAGCCTGTGTCTCATTAAAATCAAAGGTAAGCATCTCGACAAATTTGATGAGAAGGTTGATGAAGGCATATTCTTGGGCTATGTACCAAATGGAAAGGCTTTAGATGTTACAACAAAAGGTTGCTAAAAATGGTTCTACAATGTAATCATAGCATGAGGAAGCTGAAGATGCCATGTATGACAACCGAAAAGAATCTAAAAGTGATGAAGATGCCATGTATGACAACATAAGGAAGACATTGATTCTTAAGTTATAAGTGATGAAGAAGCAAAATCAAGGCATTCCAAAACTTACCGAAGAGTCAGAACTGAAGTTAAGGCTAAGAATATTATTGGCAATAAAAAGGACTCTATGCAGATTAGGAGAAGACTAAGAGGTGGTGAACAAACATCATTAATCTCCAAGGTTGAACCCAAGTTAGTGGAAAAAGCATTAAAGTACAAGGAATGAGTGTGTGCTATGAATGAAGAGCTTGATCAAATTGAAAAGAACAACACTTGGTGTTTAGTACTTAGACCTAAAGGAAAAACATCATTGGAACCAACTGGGTTTTCAAAAATAGGCTTAATGAAAAAGGTGAGATGGTAAGAAACAAGGCAAGACTTATTTGTAAAAGCTACTCACAAGTAGAAGGTGTTAACTTTGAAGAGACATTTGCTCCTGTGGCCAAGCTTAAAGCAATCGAAATATTTATGGCCATTTTGCTCAAAGAAACTACAAAGTTTATCAGATGGATGTGAAGTTTACATTTCTAAATGAAAAGTTTGAAGAAAAGGTATTTATCGAATAGCCTGATGGTTTTATACTTGATCATGATGGTTTAAGTGTGTGTAAATTGAACAAGGCTCTATAAGCTTAAAGCAAGTTCCAAGAGCATGGTATTCCAAGTTAGATACATGCCTCAAAGATATGAAGTTCAGAAAAGGGATTGTAGATAATAACTTGTACATAAAGGATGATAAATAGGGCTAGTTAATTGTTATGGTTTATGTTAATGACATAATTTTTGCTACAGAAAAGGAGGCCATTTACACTACTTTTGTTAAGAAAATAAAGAAGAAGTTTAAGATGTCAATGCTAGTTGAGATGAAATTCTTCTTAGGGTTACAAGTTTTGCAAAGTGAGGCTAGAATTTTTCTCTCCCAAGAAAAGTATGCTTGTGAGTTGTTAAAAAGGTTTGGGATGGAGAACTCTAAAGAAGTAAGCACTCCCATCATGGTTGGAAGAAAGTTAAGCAAGGATAAAGGAGGCAACATGGTTGATCAGAAGTAATAGACAAAGTTGATTGGAAGCTTACTGTATTTGATAGCATCAAGGCCTAATTTTTTTTGCTATAACACTTTGTGCCAAATTTCAAAGTGAGCCTAAGGAATCTCATCTCATGGTTGCTAAGAGAATTTTGAGGTATGTGAAAGGCACAACAAATTATGGGCTGTTTTAGGATAAAAGTGGATCACTTAATTTGTATGGTATACAGATGCTAAATGGGCTAAAAATTGTGATAACAGAAGGTCAATGTCAAGTAATGCATTTTATTTAGGCAACAAATGTGTTTCATGGCACAGCAAGAAAAAAATTTCAATGATTCTAAGTACTACAGAGGCAAATTATATGGTTGCTACTCAAGCTGGTACTCAACTATTGTGGCTAAAACAATAGTTTGAAGATATGAAGGTAGATGTGGAGCTGCTATTGTTGATTGTTTCTAACAACCAAAGTGCCATCAATTTGATAAGGAATTTTATCCAACACTCTAGAACTAAACATATTGAAATCAAGTACCACTTCATTAAAGAAAAAGTGGAGAAAAATGAAGTAAAGCTGGAGTATATGCCTACCGCAAAGCAAGTTGTTGATATATTCACCAAACCTCTATCAAGAGAGATGTTCCAAAAGTTAAGGCTAACCTCATGTGTTTAGCCAACCCCTAGAGGCTGAGGTATGTCTCTAACCCCTCTCCCTTTCCCTCTTCTATCATTCTTTGGATTTATTATCAAAGGGGGATATCTTTTGCATAAATCCAAAGAGAGTATATACTGACCAAAAGGGGGAGAAATTGTCAAGGGGGAGAAGTAGAAAACAAGGGAGAGTTCAAGGTACAAGTACATGTAACAAGGGAGATGTATGTTTTAGGGGGAGCTGTGCTTATGCTTAATTGTTGATTTTTGGATTTAATGTGTTGCCAACAAATCCAAGTGGAAGATTGTTGGGCCTATCTTTAATGACTAATGTTGGATTTGTTGTTAATAGCATCTCACATAATTGTTTGTGTTGATTTGATGTTTTAAATGTCGTTAAGATGCAAAGATGTTATTAGTCAATACTATTAATGGTAGGTCAATTATGAGGTTAATGAGTCAATGTTGACTATTGACTTTAAATTTTAGAGGTTAAGGCCAACCGTTGACCCTTAACCATTACCCTACATTTTAGGAATCAAATTTAACTGTTGATTGTAGGGTAACCCTTGGGAATCAATGTTGACCGTTGATAATTGTGCAACCTTAAATCTCAAAGCATATAAATACATTCATGCATCTTTTAAGATGTAGGTGTGCTATAAAATAGAGATTGACTAGCTGCAAAGGGAGAGGCAACCACCAAAAAGAGAGTGAATGATAAAGGAAGGTGTAACAATAGTCAACCAAGGTAAGTGTAGTAGTAGCTAACTAAGAGTGCAGTACTAAGGATTGGTGTAGCTGGCCAAGAGAGGTGAAACATGAAAGAGAGGTGCATCTGGCCAAGAGGTGACCACAACCACCAAAGGAGGCAGCCATACCAATTGAAGGAGGAGTTGCAGCAGTTGGTAGCTATACCAAAGGGAGGAGTGTTGAACTCATCTTTGATAGCTAATGTTAGATTTGTTATCAACACCATCTCACATGGTTGTTTAAGTTGATTTAATGTTATGAATGCCATTGAGATGTAGTAAGGGCATTGGGAAAAATTGGTGATAACAAGTTAACCCTAATGTTGAGGAGTCAATGTTGACCATGACCTTAAATTTTAAGGGTCAAGATTGACCATTGACGGAAGTCAATGTTGACCATTGGCCATAAATTTTAGGACTTGAATCTGGCCATTGATTGTATGGCACCCTATGGGAATCAACATAATCATTGATGATTATGTAACCCTAATCTCAAGGTTTTATAAATACTCCTATGAATATTAAAAGAAGTGTATGTGCTACAAAATTTTTGAGAGAACAAAACCTAGTAGCTAGGCAACCGACCAAGAGGAAGAGCAAGGTAGTCAGCCAAGATGGAGAGGAAAAGGAAGCAAAGCAGCCAACCCTCACCAATAAACCAGCTGCCAGCCCTCATAAAGGTGACAACGACAGCCAATCCTCACGAAGATGACAATAGCAGCTAGCCCTTACAAAGGTGACAGTAGCAATTAACCCTCACAAAGGTGATAGCAGTTGCCAACCACTACACCAGCATATCCATAAGGCTTTCCAACAAACCAGCAGTACCTTAAGAGGCTTCCTAATAGTAGAAGCACACCTAGGAATCATAAAGCAGCAGGTCTTAGAATTAGCAGCCGGCCACCACACTAGCAAATCAAGAGGTAATAGCCAACACTACCAAACCAAAAGGCTTTTTAGCAGTAACAGCAACTTATCCAGGAGATTCTCTGGCAATAGTAGGTGTCCTTTCATGTCCAAAAGGCATTCCTACACTAGTATCACGTCCAAGAGGGACTGATAGCAATAGTAGCATGCGTAGATAACAGGAATAACACTCATAGATAGCAGTCACAGTGCATGCAAATAAAGCAGCAATGTGCACAGATAGTAGCATGCATGCGAATAGCAATAGTGCGTGAGGATAGCAAGCGCAACACGTGTGAACAGGACCAGCACGTTTAAGAGGCTATACCAACAAGTGTAGCGTGCCTACCAACAAAAACAATGAGAGTAACCCATGCAGATAAAAGTAGTAGTACGTGTGGACAACAGCAGCGCGTGCCAATAGTAGCAACACATGTAAGGATAATAGTAGTGCGCACAAATAGTAACAGCAGCATGTGAGGACATCAGAGCAGTGCAACGGACAATAGCAGTAGTGCATGTGGATAACAGTAGCAACACAAATAAACAACAATAGTGTGTGCAAACAATGGCAACAATGCGTGCAAATGACAGTAGCAAAGCACATGAGGATAGTTGCAACACAAATAAATAACAGCAGCTGGTAAGACAACACCGACAACAAAGGAAGGAGAAGATCCATATTCTGCACTAACAATCTATATACATTGAATGAGCATTCTTTACGAAAATTTTCACTATAAACTCTTGATAAACTTGATAAAAAAGGGTAGGATACCCTTGGAGTGATCAGAAGATCAACTTCTTGATCAAGAGATCATTATAAATGGTTAAGGAGTAATCCTTTCACAAGTGGTGAAAGAGTGATCCTTCTACAACATTATTATATCCCTTGATAACAAGAGTGGATTGTATGATTTAGGAGTGATCCTATCATACTGTGGACATAGCTCACAAATTGTGGGTGAACCACATAAAAATTATGTGTGCTTGGGTGTTTACACATTAATTTATATTTGTAAGGTAGCGCTCACATAAAAGAAAAAAAAATAAAAAGCTAGATCATCAATTCTAACAAGTCACAGAGGTTAAATCCATATCAATTTGTAGAAAAAAGATATCTCATACTAATTCACTTCCATTCTCAGTGTGAGACCTAAAATGGTCCTCGTCAAGTGGTATTAGAGTTGGTTTCTTTATTCATCCAATTTTTCTACTTTGAAATTAAGTTATGCAATACTGTGTGAGTTTTTATTTCTATTGCTGCTTAAGATCATGGATAGTATGAACAGTATTAATAGCAAGGGAATCCCTACATTTGATGGATAGAATTATCAGTTATGGAAGAATAGAATGCTCCTAAATCTGATGTCCCATCACCTTGATGTGTTTGAATGTACTGTTAGTGGCTTTATCGTTATTACTAAAGGTGATCCTATGATGCCAACTAATAGAAAGAACTTGGAGTGTGATGGAAAGGCAAGAAATGCCTTATATGCCTCCCTATCTGATAAAGAATTCACTAAGGTGATAGGGTGCAACGCAGCCAAGCAAATTTGGGACAAATTACAGAATATCTATGAAGGAGACAAGGTTGTGAAGGAAGCCAAGTTACAAATCTAAAGGAGCAGATTTGAAGACATAAAGATGTAGAATGATGAGACTATGGATGCATTCTTCATAAGAGTCAATGAAATTGTGTGCTCCGTCAGGCTATAGAGAGGAGATCCACAATGCTACTATGGTAAGGAAAATACTTAGAACCTTATCAGAAGCTTATAGTGCCAAAGTCTCTTCTATAAAAGATAGAGATCTAGATAGGCTATCCTTAGATGACTTACACAGCATATTGATGGCTTATGAAATAAGAATAGCCCTAATGAAGAAAGAAAAAAAGTCTAAGGTGGAGAAAAAGTTGGCTTTCAAGGCAATGAGGAAATTAAAGATTAAAGACCAAGAAAAGGAGTCCAACAATAGCTTTGAAGAAGAAGATGGTGATATTAAGCTACATAAAGTAATGACATAAAGTAATGACATAAAGTATGACATACATCACCAAGAACTTCAAGAAAGGAAAAGGGAAGTACAAGGGAAAATTACATTTAAATTACTTCAAGTGTGGAGCAATTAGGCACTTTGCCATGGATAATCCAAAGAGAAGAGAAGCAAATAGTAAGGATGATGATGAGTTGATCCCAATGAGGAAGACAAAGCAACCTAGCTATTCCAAAGCTAAAAGCTTAGGTGCTAAGGGAAAAAGAAGTTATTCAGTTCTAAAAGAAGAAATTTCCTGAGCAAGCTAAAGGAAGAAGATTTCGAAGAAGAAAGTGATAATGATGGCTACAAAGGATGTGCTGGTTACTCAAGTAGATTATCATCAAAAATCTTCAAGTAAGGAGAAATCAACAAAAAAGGAAGAGGATAAGTTGTTAGAGCAACTTGAGAATGAGTTAAGAGCTTGTTTGTGTAAAAATAGCAAGTTAGAAAAAGTGTTAATTCATCTCAAAATGCTGTATGAAAATTCTTTTGCTGATGAATCTAATCTTTAAGTAAAGGTAAAGGAGTTTGAAGTAAAAGAGAAAAAGTACTTGAAAAAAATTAAGGAACTGAGTGTACTTGAGGCAGAGCAACACAAGATATACGAAGACTTTAGTGCTAAGGTGATTGCACAAGAGCAAGAGATGTTGGCTTTTCAAGCCAAGTTTCACAAGGCTGAGTCCGAGCTAAAAAAGCATGAAGAAAACTTTATGCAAGTCATAAAAGTGAAAGAAGAGTCATCATCAGCGAATGCCATCAAGGAGGATTCTACCAGAAAGTTGGATAAGTTTCTAAGCAATCAAAGACCTTATTCTAAAGGGAAGAAAGGACTTAGCTACATTGAAAAGCCAAGTGAGAAGGTAGAAGAACAGAAGAAAATTGTGTATATGCCTAAAAGAAAGAACAATAACGTGATAAAGAAGCAAAATCAACCTAAGTTAAAATGGGTTAGGAAAGATATGGTGGAGACTCCCATCCAAAGGAGACAGGCTATCAAAGATCATAAGAAGGTTGTCACACTAGTTGCTAAAGAAAGAAGACATGAACTTGGTAAAAGAAGTAAATTTAAGTTCGTAGGTTTTTGCTAGAGTTGTGGTAAGTATAGGCACAAAGCTAATGCTTGTTGGTATGCTTGACCTATGATAAAAAGGAGTGTTAGGCAAGAGTCTAAGGGGAGACTCTATCAAGATAAGAGGCTATCTCAGGCTGAAAGAAGTCATATTCCTCTGGGAAATAGGTTTAATTTGTTGGGAGAGTTCTTTGGAAAATGTGAAAAGGTTGGGATGTTTATATCACTTGTAAATCCTTCTTTTGTAGAATATGATGTTTATATCCTTCTTTATACCTGAGGTTTATGCATTGGGTTTGGGTTTTGTGTGATTGAAATTCCATTTAACTTTCTTAGGTTCTTGTTTAATTTCTTATGCGTATAACGCCCTCAAGCTACATTTTTTACTTTTGCATTACAAAGTTGTAAAGACATGTTTAGTCTTGGCATAAAAGTTCATTAAATGATCAATTTGTGTAAATGAGTCCTTCCCACACAAGGAAAAAACTTGTTAGCAAGAAATGAAGTGTTAATCTCATACATAAAAAATTGAACCATTCAATATCTATCTAAAAGGCTAATCAAGATCAAAGACTAATTCAAATAAAATTCAATGAAATCAAAGTACTAAAAGGGTAAGGAAATGTATGCAACAATGGATATAATGTTTAAAGACACACAATTGTTAATTTCATGATTATTTTGTATAAATTAGTCATTGGAATGAAAGGAACAACCTTGTTAGCAAGAAATGAAATGACCATCTCCTTCTTTAGAAATTGAACTATTCATTGGTTGTAAGACAAACTAATCAAAATCAATAACTCCTTTTTTTAATGGAATTTGTTAGATTCAAGCGTTAAAGTTGTATAGATGTGTTTGTTGCAATGAATATAATGTTTAATGTAAACATAGAAAGTTAATTGAATGGTCAATTTGTTTGAATGAGTCCTTATAATAAAAGAAAAAACATTGTGAGCAGATGGCCTTATCTTTTAGGAATTGAATCATTTTCAATAGTTACAAGAATAGTTAATCAAGATTAATGAGTCTTTTATTTGATGAAATTCAATGAATTCAAGGTATTAATGGTACAAAGGCATGTATGTTGTGATGAATATAACATTTGGAGTAAATATAAAGGTTAATTTTGTTGTCATTTTATGTCAATTAGTTCATGGAAAGAATGGTGAAACCTTGTTAGAAATATTTGAAGTGATTGACTCTTTCTTCAAGAAATTATCCTATCATTAGTAGTAAAAAGGCTATTCAAGATAAACGACTCCTTTATTCAATAAAATTCAATGGATTAAGATCTTCAAAGTTGTAAGGAGCTACTCATTGTAATAAATATAATAATTAGTGTAGACAATAAAGTTACTTGAATGATTAATTTGTGTGAATAAGACCCTAAAATAAAAAGAGAAACCTTGTTTAAATGAAATGAAGGAATGATCTCATCATTTGTGAATTAAATCATTTAATATTGATTAAAAAAAAGTTAATCAAGATCAATAAATCCTTCGCTTGGTGGAATTCAATGAATTTAAAGTAGCAAAGGTATAAGGAGATACATGTCCCAATAATTATAATGTTTGTTCTATACAAAAAAGTTAACCAAGTCCTTGGAACAAAATAAGAAAGCTCTTTAGGAAGAAATAAAGTGATTGTTTTCTTCTTTAAGCATTAAACCATTCAATAACAGTAACTAAACCTATTTAAGATAAATGACTCTCTTATATGATAGAATTTAATAGATTTAAAGTGTCAAAATTGTAAAGATATGCTCATTACAATGAATATAATATTTGTATAAATAAAAAAGTTAATTTCATAATCATTTTGTGTAAATGAGAATTAAAAATTGTTAAAAAGAAATGAAGTAATGGTTTCATTTTTAGAAATTTACCATTAAGTACTTATAAAAAGATTATTTAAGATTAATGACTTTTGTTTAATAGAATTCAATAGATTATGACTACCAAAGTTATAATAGAGTGCTTATCACATTGAATAAAAAGTTTGTTGTAGACATAAACATTAATTTTATCATCATTTTAAGTGAATGAATCATTGCAAAAAAAAAAAAAAAAAGGAAAGAGCTTGTTAGCCAAAAATAAAATGATGGTTTTATCCTTTAGGAATAGAACTATTCAATAAGAAAAACTGTTCATGCCTAATGACTTTAATGTTTATTGGTGCTTAATGGATTTCAAGTATGAAAGGTGTAAAGACATACTTATCATAGTGAATATAATTTTGTTATGGAGATAATAGTTAATTTATTAAACATTTCATGTGATTGAGTCCATACAAAGTTAATTTACTTTTCATTTTATGTGATTAAGCTAATATGACAAAAATAAAGACATTATTAGCAAAAAATAAAGTGATAATGATGCAATCACTATTGATATAAGGGCTGCTCAAGATCGTACAAATCATAATTTTTGACTAATTACTTTTTTAAGGGCTAAGAATTTTTAAATAACCTTGGAATTACTTCTTCGTAAGAATACAACATGCAAGGAAAGTCTAAAGGCCAAAGTAAAGGAGTTAAAACCTAAATTGATCACCGTACTCATTTTCTTAAAAGATTATACTTGAATGAGCCTACTTGGATAACCATGATTGTAGGAATTTATTTCTAGCTCATTTCTTATTATTTTAATTAATTTAGGATATTAATCAATAAAGGTGTAAAATTCATCACATATGTATTAATTTCTTATGATTTAAGTTTTACTTTATAGTCTTTTTTGTATCTAATTAGTAGTAGCCCTAATTTTAATATTTCATATTTGTTTTAGTGATAAGAAAGGTAAATGTATAGAGGGCTTTAAAGGATTCATTGAAATTCTAAAAGGTCCAATCACACAAGTTAGAGTCAAAAAGATGAAAATAGCATTAAATAGGCTAATGGAAGACATTTAAGCCAATCAAGCTAAAAATGGCATGAATTTAAGTTTGAAAGAGAACCAAGAATTTATTAATATCATTGAAATGCTAAGGTTGAGTAATAATCCAATCCTAAATAAGAGTTTGCACTAGAATATGCGAGTTCCTATATTTTAGAAGCCTATTATTATTACTTTAATTTTATGATTTTTAAGCAATTTAATACCAATAAGACCATTAACTCCTTTGCTTGATAGAATTCAATAGATTTAAAGTACCAAAAAGAGCAATTCTACCTATGATAATGAGTTCTTCCTAGAGAATTTTTCATTCATTCAAACCATGAGTCCTTGAAATATTTGAAGTGCTAGCACAAACTAAAAGAATGTCATGCAAGATTGATGGAGTTCTTAGAGTCATTTCTATTTGTCATTAAGCATAAAATTGGATGATCCAATATGGTAGTTGATACTCTCTTGAGAAGGTATGCTCTTGTTTCCTTGCTTAAAGCTAAGTTATTGGATTTTAATTTATTAAAAAGCTCTACATTTAGATTTTTGTTCTATTATGCTTGTGAGAATAAAATAATTCAGCAATTTCTTAAGCAAGATGGATTCCTTTTTAAGGGAAATAGGTTGTGTATTCCTTAATGTTCTTTAAGGAAATTGTTTATTCAAGAGGCCCATAATGGTGGCCTTTTGGTCACTTTAGCATGAACAAGAAATTAGTAATGCTTCATGACCATTTTTATTGGATAAGGATGGATAAGAAAGGATAAGAAAGTCTAAACCATTATTAATAGATGTATTGCGTGCCAGCAAACTAAAAGCTATTAATCATTCAAAGTTTGTTCACATCACTTCCAATTCCAAATATTCCTTAGGTTGATAAGAATATGGACTACATTTTGAGGTACCTAAAACTCAAATAAGAAATGATTAAATTATGGTTGTTGTTAATTGATTCTTGAAGATGGCACATTTTATTTTAGTGCCCCAAAATTGATGATGCCACTCATGTTTATTTTTTAAAAATAATCACATGATTGACTTCATATGTGTCAAAAACTATGGTTTTTGATTAAAGTGTCAAGGTAAAAGGTTTTTTGGAAAATCTTGTAATGAAGGTTAGAACTCAATTGTTGTTTAGTACAATTTGTCATCTAAAAATTGATGGTTAAACTGAAGTGGTGAATTGCATGGTAAGAACATTACTTTGAGGGTGAATCAACAAAATAATAAAGGATTGAGATAATCAACTTGCTCATGAAGAATTTGTTTATAACAAGAATCTTCACCATATTACAAATCTCTTTCTATTTAGGGTAATGTAACATGACAATACAATCACTCCTATTGATCTTATCACTCATCTAAATCATGAGAAAGTTATCTTTGCAACCCAAGAAAGAGCCAAGATCTTGAAAAAAAAAAAACTCTAAGAACATATTAGAGCCCAAATTAAGGGACAAAATAAAGTATATAAGAAAGTAGCTATTAAGCCTAAAAAACCTATTACTTTTGTTCTATGGAACTTGGTTTGAATTTATTTATGAAAGGAGCAATTTCCATCCAAGTGGCAATCTAAATTAATATCAAGGGTTGAGAGTCCCTTCAGAGTTCTAGAAAGGATTGGAGACAATGCATACATGATTATTTTGTTGGGGGATTACAGTATTTATACAAACTTTAATGTCAAAGATCTTTCTTCCAATTTGGACAAGGAAGCCTTTTTGGATTTTAATACAATCCTTCTCAATAAGATGAGTTTGATTCACTTAAAGAAACAAATCTAGTCTAAATTATTACTATAGTGATGTGCTTAATGACAAAATATGCTTTTATTGGCTAGGTAGAAGAAAAACCAAATTTATTAATCTCAAACCAGTACAAAAGCATTCAAAACACACTTATCTAAGATAGACGATTGTTAGCCCATATTGTTTAATTAAAAGATGTACAAATGAGGAATTAAAGTAATGGCATTTACTCTCTTGCATTTAAGAACGTGGAAGCACTAATCTAGAGTAAAAGAATCTTATAAGAGTTTAATTCTTCTAATCATCAAGATGATGAGTCTAATAAATGGTTTATAGTAATTATAAAGTCTATCTAGATATTAGTTTTGTATTTAATAAGTCTAGTCTATCTAAATAGTGGGTTTTGAATGTTATATCTTCTAGAATTTTCTGTCATTCTTTAAATGGAGTTAAAGTTCTAACATGGAAGGCATGCTAAGAAGTTAGGAGATTATGTATAAAGGGATTCAAGAAATCCATTGCACATTGTGGAAAGTCCAATCACATAAGTTAAAGCAAAAAGATAAAATCAACACTAAATGGACTAATTGAGGGCATTTAGGCTAATTGAATTACAAATAGTATGAATTCAAGTTTGAAATAGAATAAAAAATTTATTAATATGATTAGAGTGCTTGAAATTAGATTTTGCTATAAATTAGAATTTGTTAATTGTGATTTAGTTCCTTTTTAATAAAATAAGAGTGTTCCTATATTTTTAGATTCTATCATTATACCTATTTTTGGAATTATTATTCTAACTTATAAATAGTCACCTCTTTATAAACTCATAAGTGCAAACGATTATGTGACTTAAATAGCAAAAAACTTTCTCTTTAGGTTCTTCATTAAACTTTGAAAACTTATCAAAATTGTTGTCTTATAGTGTTCCAATTTGTTTTATCACTTTAAAATTTATTCTTTTCTAGAGTGTGACATCCACATCATTATTTATACCTTTAGTTCATTTTCCTTTTAAATGTTGGGTCTAGATCTTGTGTAATTGAATTTAGATTTAGCTTTCTTGGGTTCTTATTTGATTTCTTATGTGTATGGGTCCCCAAGTCACATCTTTGGATTTTACATCAATTAGCATCAGAACTTGGTTTTAAATTAGATTGGATTAGTTAATTCTTTGATTTTTATCTTGAGATTTATTATGTATTGTTTAGTTTGTTTATTAAGCACATTACCATTCAAAAGCACCATTTTGCTCGTTTGCAACATTTCTCACTTTGTTAATTTATTTGACTATATAACTATGACAAAAATACTATTTTCAATTCCATTTTTATCCTTAATGATTCTACTCATGTTTTGTGCTAGCAATTAATTTTTTTTTTAAAAAAAGGTCAATTTCGAGTGATTAGAATATAAACTAAACAATTTTGTTTTTCTTGATGCCCTTTTTTTCATTTTCTAACTTCTTATTTTTTAGTAGTTCAATTTCCCCCTCCCATTTACTTTTATTCTTTGAATTTGATTTGTTCAAGATTAATCTTTTTATTTTAACTTATTTAGTTGCTTAAAAAGCTAAAAAGGGAAGCTAGAGTGGTAAATGATAAGAGTGTGAGCATTAAAAAAAACCATTAAAAGAACTTAACAAGATGGTTAAGTGACAAAAATTAAGAGAAACACATGAGGGAGTGCATGTATAGTTATTCCTAATATTGTTTTGGTGAAAATTAGCATTACCACCTTAAAAGACAAAAGGCATGAGTAAGGTAGGCAAGAAGGATGAGTCATTCATGCTCTAAGCTATGTAACAACAATTTGAGTGCATGAGTGCTATGTTTGGTTAGATAAGAGATAAGATAAAGAGGTAAGATACTATTATAAATTATTTGCAAAGGGAACAAGCAAGTGAAGCTACTAATACATAAGGGCAAGGGAGGTATATTCATAATGATGACTATAGTGATGCCAATTTTGATGCTTAAGCCACAATAATCAAATTCATTAATAATAGATGTGGTAAAAGGGATACGTAAAGCCATGACACTTCTCACTATGACTTTAGAAGAATCAAAATGACCTTAATGACATTTAAAGTGAGAAAAAAAGGTGGAGCTAGTATTTGACAGCCACAACTACTTTAAGAAGAAAATGGTAAAACTTGCTACCATTAATTCATTAATTATGCTATTATTTGGTGAGACCAACTTGTTTTGAATAAGCAAAGAAACCATTAAAAGTGTTAAAGACTACCATAAAGAAATGGAGATTGCAATGATTTGAGCCAACGTGGATGAAGATAAAGAAGTAACAATGGCACAATTCTTACAAGGGCTAAACAAAGACAAAACTAATATGGTTAAGTTGTAACAATATTTGAAATTAGAAGACATGGTATATATGGTGATGAGAGTTGAAAATAACTTATATGAAAGAGTTATACATGGTTTGGATAGAATTAAGTTTTACTTCATCTTGGAAACCAAATTAGGATAAAAAGGTTAATTACAAGTCCAATGTCAAGCTACCCAAAAGTAAGAATGCAAGTTCTAATAAGGAGACAAGTAATTCTGATTCCTTACTAGTAGAAATAAAGATGTTAAAAGTTTTCAGTGTTTAGGAAAAGGTCACATTACATCTTAATGTCCAAATATGTATGCAATGGTCTTGAAAGGTAATGATAGCATTGAGACCAAAATTAAATGCCATGATAATTCTATGCCTCCATTTGAGGGTAAAAATGATGGAGATGAGTATCCAATTGATGAAGTATGATGTGATCCATGAAGGACTCAATGCATATAAGGCTTCTTAAGATCCATTATTCATTCAAAAAGGACAAATGATACATTTAAGAGCTAAAAGGATGAAAGAGACACTTAATAAATTGATTGAAGAAATGTGAGCAAAAAAAGTTAATTTAAGCTTAAAATGCAACAAAGCATATCATAATGCAAGTTAAGGCTTTATTAATTATATAAGCATATTGAATGAGCTTATATTAAGTGATTTTAATGGTTTCTACAATAACTCTTAAAAAATAGCAGTATACTTGTTATCAACTTATTTAATAAGTTTGTCTATATATCTAGATTTAGGGTTGTTGATTCAACATTTAAATGAACTAAATTTTATTGTTAAAGTACATAGATTATTTATAAAATAAAATGTAAGAATTTTTTCCTTCGAATCTTCCAATAACTAAAAAATTTATTAACAACTAACTCTTCTTATAGCATTTAACTAGACTTATCACTCCCAATTCCCTCCTTTTTTAAAGAGTGTTATTCATATCTTTCTTTGAATATTGTACCTAGGTTTTATATGATTGAAATTTGATTGAACTTCTTTCTTTGGTTCTTGTTTGATTCCTTATGTGTATTGGGTCCCTGTGCTACATCTTTTGGGGTTCACATTAGTTAGTATCGATACTTTGCTCTAAATTAGGTTTGCTTATTTAAATTTGAGTTTTTTTTTCTTTTATGCTTCTTTTTTGCTAAATTTTATGACCTTTTGATTTTTTGAATCCTAAATCCTATTTTATCTTTTATTGTCCCTAAATTTATACAAAATGAATAAAAAAAAAAGAAGGAAAAATAAAAAAAAGAGTGAGAGAGAGAAAGGGAGAAAAACAATAAAAAATTAACTTTGATTAGTAAGGAAATGGCTAACCGGTTTGATCCAATTGGGCACAATAATGATTTAGTTTTTAGCTCAACTCTAATTCTGTCATTTATTTTCTTTTGTCCTCTAAGTTTAACTCATTAGCTTACTTTTCTATGAATTTTGTTCCTTAAATTTGTTCTCCTTAACATGTTTTCTGACTTTTTGTTTTCCATTAATTAAATTTTACCTCCTTTATTTTATTTTCTAATCTTGGTTTGTTCAAGATTAATCCTCATGATTTAACTTATTCGATCCTATAAAGAGTTGAATGGGAAAATTTGACTAGTAAAAGGTAAGACTATAAATACATATTGAGAAAAAAGCTTTAAAGAATGTAAACACAAGGGTATATGACACCATTTTTTACTATAATACCTCAATGAGTGTTTTGTGAGTATCCAAACCATTTTGATGCAACTGATGATTCAAGTTTGAATACTTCTAAGAAGAGGAGGAATGATCAAATCCATAAAGGAGTCTATACATAAAGAGTTTTTAAGGATCCATTAAGCATTTAAGAAGAGCCAAAGATATGTTTTAAAGTTAAAAAGGATAAAATAGACACTTAGCAAGCTGATTAAAGAAATGTGGGCAAAAGAAGTTAATTTAAGCTTAAAATATAGCAAAGCATATCATAATATATTAATTGTATAAATATGTTGAATGGGCTTGTATAAGAGGTTTTAATGGTTTTTGTAACAACTTCTAAAAAATATAAGTAGATTTATTATCAATATATTTAAGGAGTTTGGTCATATATTTAAAATGGTGTGTGACACCATTTTTTAGTGAAGCATGTAAGGGAGGGTTTTGTGAGGTATCTTAGCCATGTTATGCAAAAGTAACACTATAATTTCTAATAATAAAGGTGTAACTAAGGAGGAAGGTAATCATATATCATTCATGATCAAAGTCATGCAATAACAATTGAAGTATATAGACACCAAATTGGATGATATAAGAAATAAGATAGAGAAGCAAGCCAATGCAATAACAAAGTTATGAAGGAGGGGTAGGGGTCATTAGTTCCTTAATGCAAGAAAGCAAGAGGAGACAAGACTATGACCCTAAAGATGATGTAAAAAATGATAACTTTGATAATCCAACTACTTTGGTCAAAATTGCCAATAATAGAAATTATAAGAGAGATTTTAGGAAGCAAGATACCTATGATTATGATTTGAGTAACATTAAAATGAAAATTTCCCCATTCATGGAAAAATAATTCTAAAGTCTACTTTAAATAGAAGAAAGATGAATTAGTCTTTAATTGCCATAACTACTTTAAAGAGAAAGAGGTAAGATTTACTACCATTAAGTTTACTGGTTATGTTATTACAAGAGAAAAATTATAAAGTCTACCTAGAATGGGAGAAGAAGGTTAAGCTAGTTTTTTATTGCTATAACTACTTTGAAGAGAAAAAAAATTAAAACTTGCTGCTAATGAGTTTATAAGCCATCCTAAGTAAAAGGACTATTGCAAGGAAATAAAGATTGTTATGATTTGGCTAATGGGAAAGAGGGTAGAGACACAATCATGGCTTAATTCTTACAAAAACTAAAACAATGTTCAAGAAATAACTCTTCTAATATCATTCAACCTAACTTATCACTCCTAAATCCTTTCTTTTTCAAAGTGTGATGTCCATAATCTTTTTTATGTCTTTGATTTATATTTTTTCAAAACATTAGGCCAAGGTTTTACATTATTTAAATTTGATTTACCTTTCTTGGGTTCTTATCCAATTTTATGTGCATGTTAGGCTTATAAACCATGTATTTTGGGGTTCATATCAATTTCTTGCAAAAGAAGCTTTTCCTTTAATTGCAAGGTGTTAATCACATAAAATCATTATGAAGTTATCTTTTGTGTATAAGTTAAGCATGATAATTACTATAACAACCATGATAATAAACCTGTTTTTGGTAGTTTGAAACAATTAAAGTTCATTAGGTAGTCATTGATCTTGATTAGCTTTTTGTACATTGTTCAAATATTTCATTATATGAAAAATAAAATCATCATTTCATTTCTTGCTAACAAGGGTTTTGATTTCATTGCAAGAAGTCAATCATACTTATATGCATATAATAAGCATTATAATTATTGGGATAACCACATTAATACATCTTTTTAGTAGTTGAAACTATTAAAGTCCATCAACCATAGAAGTTATTGATCTTGATTAATTTTTCTTGCATAGTTTAAATGGTTCATTATTTAAAAAATAAGAATATCACTTTATTTCTTGTTAACAAATTTCTAAATTTGTTGGAAGAAGTCAATAACACAAGATGATAATGAAATGAACTTTTATATGTGCAATATATATATATATATATATATATATATATATTATATTCATTATGATATTCACATCAATACACCTTTGATGATCTAAATACATTTGCAAATTATTTTAGTTCATGTTGGCCTACCCATGATGGGTTAACCCAACCCATTAATAGGAAGTTAAAGTAAGTTAAAACTCCCTCCTAACTATAGATATATTTTATAGAGAATATGTTGGAAATTGTAACATATATAGATAAAACAATTTAACACTTTCAAAAAGTGAGAAGTAAATAAAAAAAAAAGAAAAAATTCAATTAATCACTCACACTATAAAATAAAAGAGTACATTATTTCCATTAATTCTTATAGTAAGAGATTTTTGGGCTATGAACAAGGTATTGTCTAATACAATAGTATCACCTTGCTCATGAAAAAAGATTCATTTGTTGTGATCAATTTAATATTAATTACTAAGGGTTTTCAAGAGTAATTATGATCCTAAATTTTGTTTTTAATATTGGTATCATAACCTTCTTAAATTAAATCTAATATTGAAAAAAAACACAAAAATTATTATGTAATTTTTCATATGTCACGTATGTTTTAGGCTAATATGTTTAGAATTTTGTTTCTCTCATATATATTTGTTGAGCATATCTTTGATGGTTAATATTGGATTTGTTGTCAACAGCATCTCACATTATTGTTTGTATTGATTTGATATTTTAAATGTTGTTGAGATGCATAGAAGTTATTGGTCAAAATTATTGATGGTAGGTCAAGTAAAGTCAATGAGTTAATATTGATCATTGATCCTAAATTTCAGGAAGACAATGTTGACTATTGACTATAAATTTTAGAAATCAAATTTGGCCGTTGATTGTAGGGCAACCTTTGGGAATCAATGCTGATTGTTGATAAGTGTGTAACCCTTATCTCAAGGCTCTATAAATAACTCCATGCACCCTATAGGATAAGTGTCTATGCTGCAAAATTATTTGAGAGAAAGGAAAACCTAATTGGAGCAACCAGCTAAAAAAGAAAGGTAGCCAAGGAGAGCAGCAAATGGCCATACTAAGGAGAGGTACAGTACCAAGATTTGGCAGAAGGTATAGCAAAAACCAGCAACTGTAAAAGGTGAAGGAGTAATGAGGACCATTTTAGGTCTCACATTGAGAGGGGAGGGGAGTGAATCAGTGCAAGATATGCACTTTTTATAAATCGATCTGGATTTAACCTCTGTGACTTGTTAGAGTCGATGATCCAATTTTTATCTTTCTCTTTTATGTGAGCACGATAGTGTGAATATAAATCAATGCACAAGCACCTAAGCACACACAACAATTTTTACATGGTTCACCCACAATGTATGAGCTATGTCTATGGTGTAATAGGATCCCTCCTAAATCACATAATCCACTCTTGTTATCAAGGGATACAGTTTGGTTGTGGAAGGATCACTCCCTAACCACTTATAATGATCTCTCAATCACTCCAAGGGTATCCCACCCTTTTGTTCAACAAATTATCAAAATTTTGTAGAAAAACCTTTCCTGGAAAATGATCACTCAATATGTACAGATGTTAAAGTAGAATATGGATTTTCTCTTTCTTTTGTTGCCAATGTTGTCTCACCCGTTACCGGTGCTACCTCATTTGCTACCTTGGCAGGATCTCTCCTCTATTGCTAGGCACGTTTTCTCCTCTACTATTGCAAGCTGCTGAACCTACTACTGGGCACGCTTTCTCCTCAGCTACTACAAGCTACCAGACTTGCTGACAAGTACGTTTCCTCCTTAGCTGTTGCAATCTACTCGACCTTCTGTCGTGCACAGTTGTTGAACCTACTGCTATTGCTGCCTACGCATATTGCCATTACTATCTGTACATACTATTATCGCTGCCAACATGCGCTGCTATTGTTGTCCACACATGTTGTTGCTACTGTCCACGTGTGTATGTTGTCCGTGTGCGCTGTCACTGTTGTCCACGCACACTACTTATATTATCCATATGTAGTGCCGCTGCTATTTGTACATGCTACTAATGCTGTCCATACACACTGCCAATACTATCCACATGTGTTGTTAATATTGTCTATGCACACTACTACGTTTGTATGCACATGTTGCTACTGTTGTCCATACATGTTGCTAATGCAGTTCATACGGGCTGCCACATCTACCCACTGCTGTTTGCATGTGATGTTAATGCTGTCTACATGCATTGTCACTGCTGCCTGCAGTCCACATGGGTTGTGCCTACTATCTGCGCACATTGCACTTGCTGTTTGCACAGGCTGTGCCTACTATCTACACATGTCGTGCCTGTTGTTCATGTTAAATTAATTAACCTGAGTGACCCATGTTATTTAAGGTATTACCCAAAATAAAAGGCCTAATATGATGGTCAGTTAGGCATAATGGTAATTTGGGTCATCGGGTTTAAAATCCCTCCACTCTCCCTATTAAGGATAAATGTTACAAGAAGAGAAGTATCTTCCTATTTAGGATAACCGTTATAGAAGAAAAGGATTTTCCTGAAAAGGTAACAGTTATAGTAAAGGAATAATGTATATATATATACTATTATGGACTTTTCCTGATCTCAACCATCAGAGAGAAAACGTAATGAAAAGAAAGGGAAGAGTAGGAGAAAAGAAAGAAGCATTCAAGAACGAAACAGAAAGAGGATTCTCATCTCTGCTACGAGAAATCAGCATCATGGTGAACGGTATGTTGATTTCATTACAGTTTTATTGCTAGTATTCGCATAAAGAAAGATCCTGTATTATAGAAATAAGAATTTCATAAAAGGGAAATTCTAGAAAAGTCCAACAATTGGTATCAGAGTGGGTCTATGAATATTGCAATTTGTTTTCTTTTATTTGTTTGTGTCGAACAGTTTTCTTTTATGTTTTGCACCGAAAGGAAAATGGTTGTGCAATTATTTTTTTCTCTATTTTTAAAGGGGAAACGTTGGCCATGGAAAGTTGGCATCAAAAGGAAAAAGGAAAGCCGACATGAGGATTGTACGCCGCCGAACCCGAACGAATATGGGTATGGCGGATCGGTCTCACCGTGTAGGCCGTGCTTCCCGGTTCAACCGCCGGACCCGAACTAATCTGGGTATGGATCGATGAAGGTTGTGTTTCCGTTGTTGGTGGGAGACCCAAATTGATCTGGGTTTTCCCTTGGGAATGACTGGAAACATAGATTGGTCTGGTCTAGTGGGTACAGAAGAACGGAAAGATCACCTTGGGCATGGCCAGTGATTTGGGCTAGGTGTGGCACTGGGACTACGATGCCAGGCTTGCTGGTATAAGGCATGCGCTGGTCGCTGGATTGTGCGACGCGGGCTTGCCAGTGAAGGGTGGTGCCACCGCGATGCGGTCTCGCCGATGTGGGCGTGCTCTAGTCACACCCGTGTCGCTGGATTGTGTGACGTGGGCTTGCCAGTGAAGGGTGGTACTGCCATTGCGATGCAGGGCTTGCCAGTGAGTGGTGGCGCTACCATCGAAGGGTTGCTCGACAGGATGCAGCACGCGAGCAACGCCCGCAATATGATGGTGCTGCCATTGTGGCTTGCTCGGTCGAAGGTGTGCTGCGGCTGTTGCCCGCAGCACAATGGTGTTGCCATCGTGTGTCCCTTGGTCGGAAGCAGCACGCAGGTGTGCCACATGCAGTATGGTGGTGTTGCGGGTCCTCAATCAGTGGTGGAGAAGAAATTTTTTTTTTTTTTTCGAATGGATGCCACCTTGAAAAGGGAACCGATTATTGAAATAGTATGCCACGGTGTTAACTCCCATATAAAAGATAATTTAAATCTTCGTAATTGAAGATTTTTTAAATTTTATTGAATTCACATCAACATGAGTCAAATATTGAAAACTTACTAGTCACCAAAGTGGTCTGGCTTGAAAGGATTTGAATAGTTGATTGTAAATTTCAAATTGTTCATTTTTTAGATGTTAATGAAATGTTTAAAATGAACAATTATGGTTATTAATTATGAAGCTAGGAGATCAGCCAAAGATGGAGCATTGCTTGTAATTAATGACACTAAGGGGATTGATTGATATACTGGGTAAACGTGATTGTATATCCAAAGATAACATTCATGTTAACTCTAGTATGATTGATTGATCTATTAAAGTATATTTAAATTAGCATCATTATTGATTAAAGTTATGTATTTGAGGATCACCCAAAGGTGAACTTACATGCATGATTAAAGTTTGTAATGTATTTGAATTCATTAGAGTTTACTCAAAGCGTTAAGGTATAAATTTGGATTATGTTTGCAGTTTCCAGTAATGTATTTGCCTTGGGCAATTCGATGATCAAATTCAATAGGGTGAACTATGTAGAATGGTTTAAGCATATTCAATTTCATTTAGGTGTTTTGGCCTTGAACTTAATAGTCATTTTAGATGAAAAGCCTGTAGCCATTACGGGGAGTAGTACAGAATCTGATAATTCTTTTCATGAGGCTTGGGTACAGTCCAATAGGCTGAGTTTGAATTTGATGCGAATGACAATAGCTGAAAATGTAAAGCCATCGATGCCTAAGATGAAAGATGCGATGAAATTTATGATGAGAATTAAGGAATACTCTCAATCAGATATAAATGATAAATCCATCGTAAGAACCCTAATGAATGAGCTGACGACCAAGAAATTTGATTGGTCACAGCCCATTCATGATCATGTGACCAGTATGGCTAATCTAGCAGCAAGGTTGAAAACAATGGGCATGGATGTGAGTGAATCCTTTTTGGTTCAATTCATCATAAACTCACTGCCTCCTGAATTTGGCCAATTCCAAGTGAATTATAATACTATTAAAGAGAAATGGAACTTTCAGGAAATTAAGGCTATGGAGAGAAGATCCACGATGCTACTATGGTAAAGAAAATACTTAGAACCTTATTGAAAGCTTACAACACCAAAGTCTTTTGCATAGAAGATAGGGATCTAGACAGGCTGCCCTTAGATGACTTACACAACATATTGGTGGCTTATGAAATGAGAATAACCCCAATAAAGAAAGAAAAGAAGTCTAAGGTAGAGAAGGAGCTAGCCTTCAAGGCACTAAAGAACTTAAAGATAAAAGACCAAGAAAAAGAATCTTATAGCAGTTCTAAAAAAGAAGATGGTGATACTAAACTGGATGAAGTTATGATATACATCACCATGAACTTGAGGAAAGGAAAAAGGGAAGATCAAGGGAAAATTACCTTTAAAATGCTTCAGGTATGCAGCAATTGGGCATTTTGTCATGGACTGCCCAAAGAGAAGAGAAGCAAATAGTAAGGATGATGATGAGCCGATCCCAAGGAGGAGGACAAAGCAATCCAGCTACTGTAAAGCTGGAGATTCAAGTGCCGAAGGGAAAAAGAAATTCTTTAGATTCAAAAGAAGGAATTTTCTAAGCAAGCTGGATGAAGAAGAAATTGATGATGATTCTGATGATGAGGACGTAAAGGATGTGTTAGTCACTTAAGTAGATGATGATCAAGAATTTTCAAGTGATGTAAAATCAATAAAAAAGGAAAAGGTTGAGTTGGTATAACAACTTGAAAATAAGTTGAGAGCTTGTTTACACAAAAATAGTAAGATGGAAAAAGAGGTAAAGCATCTTGAGAAGTTATATGAAAATTCTATTGTTGATGAATCTGATCTCCAGGTAAAAAGTAAAAGAGTTTAAAGCAAAAGCAAAAAACTACTTGAAGAGAATTGAGAAGTTGACTATGCTTAAGGCAGAGCAAGGTAAGATACACAAAGATCTTAGTGCTAAGGTGATTGCACAAGAGCAAGAGGTGCTAATTTTGCAAGCCAAGCTCCATAAGGTTGAGTCTGAACCAAGGAAGCATGAAGAAAGCTTTATGCAGGCCATGGAAGTGAAAGAAGAGTCATCTTTAGCAAATGCCATCAAAGAGAATGTTACCAAAAAGTTAGATGAGTGTCTAAGTAATTAAAGACCTCATTTTATGGGGAAGAAAGGACTTGGCTATATTGAAAGGCTGAGTGAAAATGTAGAAGAAAAGAAGAAATTTGTGTTTGTGCCAGAATGCAAACATAATGGCATGATGGAGAAGAGAAACCAACCGAAGCTAAAATGAGTTAGAAAAGATATGGTGAAGACTCCCATCCAAAGGAGACAGGTTGTCAAAGATAGAGAGAAGGTTGCCACAACAGTTACTGAAGAAAGGACATATGAACTTGGTGAAAGAAGAAAATTCAGATTTGAAGGATTTTGCTGGAGTTGTGGTAAGTATGGGCATAAGGCTAATATATGATGGAGTACTTGGCCTATAATGAAGAGGAATGTGAGGCAACAATCCCAGGGAGACTCTATCAAGAAAGGAGACAATCTTAGGTGAAAAGAAGCCAAATTCCACTAAGAAACAATTTTGATTTATTGGGAGAGTTCTGTGGAAGATGTGAATGGGTTAGACACATTAATGAGGATTGCTTGACATTAATGCCTGATCAAAGAAAGCTTCCAAGAAAGAAAAGCCATGGATCTTGGATAGTGGTTGCTCTTTACATATGACAAGAGACTCCAAGATGTTAAAAGGAGTAGCATAATATGATAAAGGGTTAATCAGATTTGGTAATGATGGTGCCTTAAAGATTCAAGGTATCGATGCTATTGAAATTGGTGTAAAGAAAGTGAAATCAAAGAAAGTGCTTTATGTTGAAGGGCTAAAACACAATCTTATAAGTGTTAGCCAACTTTGTGATGATGGACCTGAAGTTACTTTTAGTAAGAGTGGTTACACAATAAAAAAAATTAAGCGATGGTGTTGTTCTTACTAAGGAAGAAAGAACAAATGGAAGCAAAAATATATGCTACATAAGCACCAAAGATGAGAATTTATTATGGCATAGATGATTGTGACATTTTGGACAAAAGGGGCTGAACTTATGCATTCAACCACCCCCTAAAGGCTAAGGCATCCTCTAACCCCTCTCCCCTTCTGTCTTTTATTATTCTTTAGATTCATTATCAAAGGGGGAGATATTTTGCATAAATCCAAAGAGAGTATGTACTGATCAAAAGGGGAAGTAGCTTGTTGAATAAAGGGGGAGAAATTATCAAAAGGGAGAAGTAGAAAAAAATGGAAGCTAAAGGTACAGGTATATGCAAAGAGGGAGCCCAATTAAGGGAGAAGCATATTTTAGGAGAATTGTGAAAGTCAAAGGTTATTATATGTGTATTGTTGGATTTAATATGTTGCCAACAAATTCAAATAGGGAGATTATTGAGTCCATCTTTGATGGTTAATGTTGGATTTGTTATCAATAGCATCTCACATTATTGTTTGTGTTGATTTGATATTTTGAATGTCATTGAGATGCATAGAAGTTATTGGTCAAAATCATTGATGGTAGGTCAATTAAAGTCAATAAGTCAATATTGACTATTGACCTTAAATTTTAGAGGTCAAGGTTGACCATTGAGCCTTGAACATTGACCTTAAATTTTAAGAAGTCAATATTGACCGTTAACTGTAAATTTTATGAATCATTTTTTGCCATTGATTATAGGGCAACCTTTGGGAATCAACACTTACCATTGATGAATGTGCAACATTAATCTCAAGGCTCTATAAATAATCCTATGCACCTTGCAAGACAAATGTGTATGCTGCAGAATTGTTTGAAAGAAAGGCAAACCTAATTGTAATAGTTAGCCAAGTGAAAGAGGCAGCTAAGGAGAGAAACAACCGGCCACACCAATGGAGAGGTGCAGTAGCATGATCCAGCAGAAGGTGTAGCAAAAACCAGCAACTGTATAAGGTAAAGGAGAATTAATAGGATTTGGCAAAAGGTGTACCAAAAACCAGCAACTACAAAAGGTGAAAGAGAATTAATAGGGTTCGGCAACAATGATAGCAAACCTAAACCTGCAGATTACAAGAGCAGCAACAAACGTAGCAAACCAACAATTTGCAACAGGAGATCCTTGCACCAGCAACATAACCAATAGTTATTCCATATGCCAGCACGTCAAGTAGCCTACAATCCCAAAAATTGCAACAAATTTAGCCTAAAATCCTAGAAATTGTAGTACGTCTAGTAGCCTATAATCCTAGAAATTATAGCAAGTCCAACAGACAATCACAACAATTGCAACACGTCCAGTAGTTGTAGCACATACAGCAACAACATTCGGGTGGCAAGAGTAGGCAAACCAGCAGTTTAAAATTGCAAGAGCAACAACAAGCCCAAGTAGAACATGTAGACAACAATAACAGTGCTTATAGATAGCAATAACAGCCTGTGCATATGTGAACAGTAAAAGCAAAATTTGTAGGGAGCAAAGCAATATGTACGAACAACAATAGTAGCGCGTGTAGACAACAATAGTAGAAAGTGCAAATAACAATAGTAACGCGTGCAGGAAGTAATAGTAGTATGTGCAGACATCGATAGCAGAACATGTAAGTAGTGATAGTAGCACATGCAGACAACAATATCAGCAAGCACAACTAGTAATTGCACCTTGTAGGCATAACCAACAACATGTCCCAGAAGCAAGGGAAAAACCATAACCAGTAGTAAGAGGAGAAAACTTGCCTTTACAGTAAGTCCAGTAGTAGAGAAGAAAATATGTCTAACAAAAATAACCTCATGTACCTTTTAGGAAGTCAATGTTGATTATTGACCCTAAATTTTAGGAATCAAATTTGGTCGTTGCTTGTAGGGCAACCTTTGGGAATCAACATTGACTATTGATGAGTGTGTAACCTAATCTCAAGGCTCTATATATATCCCTATGCACCTTGCAAGACAAGTGTGTGTGTTGGAAAATTGTTTGAGAGAAAGGAAAACCTAATTGCAACAGCTAGCCAAGAGAGAGAGAGAGAGGTAGCCAAGGAAAGCAACAGCCAACCACACCAAAGGAGAGGTACAGTAGCTGGTTACACCAAAGAAAAGGTGTAGCAACCAACCACACCAAAAAGTGGTGCAGTAACACGATTCAACAGAAGGTGTAGCAAAAACTAGTAACTACAGAAGGTAAAGGAGAATTAGAAGGATCTAGTAGAAGGTGTAGCAAAAACCAACAACTATAGAAGGTGAAGGAGAATTAGCAAGGTTCGGCAACAAGGGTAGCAAACCAACAATCTGCAGTAAGAGATCCCTACACCGGCAATATAACCAATAGGTGTTCCTAGCATTAGCAAGCATTTCCTGCACCAATAGTATAACCAATAGGCATTCCCTACACCAATAGCACGTCAAGCAACTTGCAATCCTAGAAATTATGGCACATCTAGTAGCATAAAATCCTAGAAATTGTAACACAACTAGTAGGTTGTGATCCCAAAAATTGTATCATGTCTAATAAGAAATCTTACTTGTGTAGCACATCCAGCAGTTGTAACACATACAACAACAACCTTTAGGTAGTAGAAGTAGGTAAACCAACAATTGGAAATTGCAAGAGTAGTAGCAAGATCAAGTAGAACGTGTAGATAATAATAGCAACACATGCAAAAAGCAATAATAGCCTATGAACGTGTGAACAACAAAAGCAAAATGTGCAGGGAGCGATAGCAACACATGTGGACAATAATAGCAGTGCATGTAGATAGCAATAGTAGAAAGTACAAGTAATAACAATAGTGCGTATAAGCAACAATAGTAACACGTGCAAGCAGCAATACCAATAAGCACAAGTAGCAATTGCAACTTACAGGCAAAGCCAATAGCAAGCACTACCAGTAACATGTCCAAGCAGTAAAGCTGAAATACAACTAGCAACAGGAGGAGAAAACTTGCCTTGGTAGCAAGTCCAGTAGCTTGCAACAGCAGAGGAGAAAACGTGCCCCAACAATAAGTCCTATAGCTTGTAGCAACAAAGGAGAAAATGTGTCCTAATAGCAGGTCTAATGACTTGTAGTAGCAAAGGAGAAATCATGCCCTAACAGCAAGGGAAGAGAACCTACCAAGGTAACAGGTGAGGCAACATACCAAGGTAGTAGGTGAGGTAACACACTAAGGCAGCAAGTGAGGCTACGGGCAACATTGCCAAAGTAATAGGGAAAGGAAGCTGCCAAGGCGAAGGCAGGCAACACTAATAGCAAAGGAAGAAACTTGCCAAGGTAGCAAGTAAGGTAGCACTGACAACATGAGGAGAGAACCTTTTGAGGCAATACGGAAGGTAGCACCAGTAGTAGAGGAGAGAACCTGCTGAGGTAGCGGATAAGACAAGAAGATCCATATTCTGCATTAGTGATCATTTTCTAGGAAGGTTTTCATCATAAACTCTTGATAAACTTGTTGAAAAAGTGTGGGATACCCTTAGAGTGATTGGGAGATCATTGTAAATGGTTAAGGAGTGATCCTTCTGCAACATTATTGTATCCCTTGATAATAAGAATGGATTGTATGATTTAGGAGTGATCTTATCACACCATGGATATAGCTCACATATTGTGGGTAAATCATGTAAAAATTATTATGTATTCTTAGGCATTTGTATTTGATTAATATCTGTATGGCTAATCTCACATAAAGGAGAAAGAAAAAAAAAAGATCATTGGCTTTAACAAATCACAGAAGTTAAATTCATATTAATTTGTAAAAAGCAAATATCTCACACTAATCCACCCCCCTTTTAGTATGAAACCTAAAGAGGTCCTTATCAATATTGTTATCCTATGTGAAATTTTGATATAATGAGTTACATAAAGTGTTGTAAAAATTATATAATTTTTAGTTATGTATTTTGTGAGAAAAATATCTTTCTTATCATACATTACTTTCCAAAATTAACATAAAAAAATGACAATTTCAAGATACAAAATTCATATGTGTAAAAAGTACTTATTGTGGGCTTTCCAACCATATATTATTTGTCAATTTTAGATGTGCTAATTAAAAATAATTGAGTTTTAAAGTTCTAAATGAAATATGAAATTTTAGGAAAAATATAAAGAATCTTCAAAACAATTCTTAGTCTTATATGTATAGATGTTTTTTCAAATACACATTTTTATATGTTATTTTTGAAAACCAACCATATCAATGAATTTAAAAGGTCAAATTATGGTAAGTGTCAAAATTTCATTGCCACCAAAGGTCTAGATGATAGTGAATGCACTACACTCCTTAAGCATATGAGTGAAACAAAGTGTCTATTTGGTTGATCTAGCATGGGAAAGACTACTAATACACCTGATAAATATCATTGAAAAGATATCATGTGATGAATTTGACCAAAGTCCAAAAATAGGTCATTTTAACTTTATGTTTCACCAACCCATTAAAAAGTACCACATGTCACTAATTAAATCAATCATTTAATATTATTTTTTAATTATTCTAAAAATAAATTATTTATTTAAAATTCATAATAATTAACAGGAATATCAAATTTTGGTAAATTATAAAAGTGATTTTTTTAAGTTGATAATTTTTAATATTCTTTTAGTTTTATTTAAAGAATAAATATAACTTATATGTTATGAATTTTAACTAAAAGGATCATTAAAGAACACCTTGGAAGAATGAATTTTAAGCTTCTTAAGCAATTAAGAAAGCTATATAGCCAACAAAATTTCTTCTAAACTTTTAAAGAATGCCAAATGAAAGATGGAGAGAAGCTTATGGAATATGTTAAGCATATGAGATTCTTAATTGATCATCTTGAAATCTCAATGACTAATAGGTTGAAAGAAAAGATAAAAATTGATATTGTGCTTAAATTGTTGATGGACTTTAGAGGGCTAAGGTGTATTGTGAGTTACACACCAACTACATTTTTAAATAACATGATGACCTAAAGGATGTTGTTAAGAAAGCATAAAAATGTCATATTAAGCATGCTATAAGTGCTTTTTATGTTGTCAATAAGTCCTAATCTCCAAACTGTCATGCATATCCATTGTTAGGCATATATGATATGTAAAGCAAGATGAGAGTTTATAAGCTAGCAATTCTCTATTTTAGACACATTACATTTTTTAAACAATGTGTAAATTTTAAAAAAAAAAAAGTTCAAGTCTTAATTGTGATGGATAATATTATTATAGTATTGTTCCATTTTTTATGTTATGTTATATATATATATATATATTTGATGTCATGTACATCAAATTTTATTATAAATGTCTACTATGTTACTATATGTGTTTAATTATTATCTTTAATACTCAACACATATATTTTGCATACATGACAAACTAACTAAAGGGTAAGAGTTGTTAGGTTAGTACGATTTTAAGAATCTTCACCTAAGAATTTAAATTTTGCACAAATAGAAATATATTAAAATAATCTAGTATTATTATGAAAGAAGAAGATTAGAAACATTATGAAATTTTGATTCTTTAACTAATTTTGGATTATTGTTAGTCTATTTCAATATTTGTGCAAAATCAATGGTTAAAGTGTTAGTTGAATGGTGAAAGCTATAACATTTGATACCATAAGGTTGAGTACCTCCTCAAAAAGCATAAAGTCTAAGAAGTCATCAACCATGTCATGGTGAACCTTAAGGAGGATTCCTCAACTCAACAAAGGCAAGACCAAGAGACATTTAAGGTTTGGAAAAGAAAGAATAAGACAGCTCACAGAGCTTTGCTTAAAAACATGAAGGATGATCTCATCCATGAGTTAGAGGAGCATAAGATTGTCCAAGAAAAAACAAGTTTGGGGATACATTGACCACTAGGCTAAAAGAGTAATGATCAATTTCAATGCCCATATGAAAAAGTCATATCATAATATAAGACAACACTTAAGGGTGATGTCCAATATAATTAAAGAGCTTAAAGCAACTAGTCATGCCCTTATGGATGAGTAATAAGTTCAAGTTGTCATTTGCTCTATCCCTCCAAACTAGGAGCACATAAAAATTAATATGATATATAATAAAACTATTAAGTCCTTTGAAAATATCTCATACCATTCAATTTTAAACGAAAAGTACGTGAGGACTACCAAGTTTTCTAGTCAAGTGAATATGGCTAAAGCTAAGACTTGTTCAAAGGCTATTATGGTTTGAAATGTAAGTGGTATAATAAGCATCATAATAAAGGAAAAGGAAATGGATAACCATGAAAGAACAAGAATGACCATCATAGAGGCATAGTAGTAAGAAAAAGAATAAAACTAAAATGACTTATTAAAACTATGGCAAACTAATCATTTTGCTCATAAAAAAAAAAAAGTGACCTTTACTCTTACTTCTCATTATTTAGCTCATGATACCAACTTGGTATTATTACTAAATCTAATCCTTTATGGATTATAGAAGCAAGGGCTACAAATTATATAGCTAAAGATCAAATAAGCATATTTAAAGTTTTGTTGAATTGGAGTTGGTTTAAAATGGGTGTATGTTAAGAATAATATGAAGGTAGAAGTCAAAAGGATTGGCACTTGTAAATTAGAAATGTGAGATAGTCAAATCTTACTACTTCATGATGTTCTTTATGCACTTAAAATTTGACAAAATCTAATTTCTATATTATTTTCCTATGTTTAGGCTATAAACTTATTTTCAAAGTTTGTATTGTAAATGCTTATAATAGTAATTCTTATATTAGTCATGGACATTTGTTAGATGGTTTATTTATGTTGAATATTAAATATGATGTGTTTAATATCTATAATACTTGTTTTTCTATTCTTGCATAAAAAAAACAATATCATAAATGCAAATATCTAGCATGCTAGGTAAGGTCATGTTAGGCAAGAGAGAATGAACACAATAGCTAAAAATGGCCTTTTAGGCTCACTCACTAAAATTGAATTACTTAGGTATCAACATTGTTTAGGAGGAAAAGCAACTATAAAACCATTTAGAAAAACTATTAGAGCCAAATTTTTGTTGCAATTAGTCCATTTTGATATATATGGTCCAATAAGTGTAAAGGCAAGGCATGGTGCCTTATATTTAATTACTTTCATAGATGATTATTCACATTATAGTTATATTTATTTAATCTCCCGTAAATCTAAAGCATTATAATGCATTAAAAAATATTTAAGTATTGTAAATAATCAATTGGTAAAAAGGATGAAAACCTTAAGAATTGATTGAAGACAATAATATCTATCTAAACAATTCAAGGAATTATGTAATGAAAAGGGTATAATTAGGCAACTAACTATTTCTAAAACTCTTCAACAAAATGGTGTTGCAAAAAGGTATACATTGACTCTAGGGTTAACCTACCACCAATGGTTTTGACCAACGATCTCTCTACATCTCAAGCTCTTTAATGAATACAAAATGCACCTGTGGGCAGTAAACACATCTCAACAAATCTATGAGATGCTGTTGACAACAAATCTAATGTTAGCCATCAATGATGGGCTCAACAATCTCTCCCTTTGGATTTGTTGGCAACACATTAAATCCAAAAATTAGCAACTAAGCACAAGCAACAACTTTTGACCTTCATAGCTCCCTTTGAAACATACATCTCCCTTTTTACATGTGGGCATGATACCAATTGGAAATAACCTTTAACTCTCCCTTTTTTTTCTGCTTCTTCCCTCTTTATTTAATTCTCCCCTTTGGATTTATCAAGCTATTCCCCCTTTTAAACAATATATACTCTTTGTGGATTTATGCAAAATATCTCCCCCTTTGATAACAAATCCAAAAGAAATAGAAAAGGGAAAGGGAAATGGGTTAGAGGCATACCTAAGCCTCTAAGGGGTGGCTGAACACATGAGGCTAGCATTAACTTCTAGAACATCTCTCTTGACAAAGGTTTGGTGAATATATCTACAACTTGCTCTGTAATAGGCATATATTCCAGCTTTACTTCATTTTTGGATAATTTGTTCAACTCCTTTTATTCAAGATGTCTCAATCTCTTATGCCACAACAAATTCTCATCTTTAATGCTCATGTAATATGTATTTTTATTACTGAAAACTTGGTATAAGTTTCCATTTGTTCTTTCTCCCTTTGTAAGAACAACACCATCACTTAATCTTTTTACCATGTAACCACTCTTACTAAAAGTAACTTTATGCTCATCATCATAAAATTGGCAAACATTAATTAGATTGTGTTTTATCCCTTCAACATAAAGTACTTCCTCTGATTTCAACTTTTCTACACCAATTTCTATAGCACCAACACCTTTAATCTTTAAGGCACCATCATTGCCAAATATGATTGACCCTCCATCATATTTTACTACTTCCTTTTACACCTTAAAGTCTCCTATCATGTGTGAAGAGCAACCACTATCCAGGATTCATGACTTTTCTTTCTTGGAAGCTTTTAAGGTAACTTCCACAACCATTGCCATTTCCCTTCCTCTTCTCCTTTTTCTTTGGCTGAATGTAAGGGCTTGTGTAGGTGTTCTCCTTTGCACTCTTTTCCTAGGTAGCAATGTCAAGCACTCCTCAACATTATGTGTGGCCTTTTCGCATCTTCCACAGATTTCTTCCAACATATCAAATATGTTTCTTAGTGAGATATGACTTCTTTTCACTTGAGGTTGTCTCTTACTTAATAGAGTTTCCCCTTAGACTCTTACCTCACATTCCTCTTTATTATAGGCTCATCACTCCAGCACACACTCCTCTTGTGCCTATACTTACTACAACTTCAAAAAAATCCTTCAAATATGAATCACTTCAGCACATACTCATGTCTCCTATCTTCAGCAACTATTGTGGCAACCTTCATTCCATCTTTGAAAACTTGTTTCCTTTGGATAAGAGTTTTCATCATATCTTTCCTAACCCATTTTAACTTGGGTTGGTTTATCTTCTTTAAAACATCATTATGTTTGCTTTCTAGCACAAACATGATTTTCTTCTTCTCAGTTACCCTCTTATTTAGCTTTTCAATATAGCCATGTCCTTTCTTCCCCATAGAATGAGGCCTTTGTTTGCTTAAACAATCATCTAACTTTTTGGTAACATCCTCTTTAATATAACTTTCTAAAGAGGACTATTCTTTCACTTCCACGACCTACATAAAGTTTTCTTCAAACTTCCTAAAATCATATTCAACCTTTTAGAGCTTAGCTTTCAAAATCAGCACTTCTTACTCTTATGTGATCACCTTAACACCAAGATCTTCATGTATCTTGCCTAGCTCCACCTCAAGTACATTCAACTCCTCAATTCTTTACAACTACTCCTCTTTCAATTCAAACCCCTTTTCTTTCACTTGGAGATTAGATTTATTTATAGCATAATTTTTATTTAGCTTCATGGGATACTTTATCTCTTCTTTTAGCTAGTTGTTTGTGCATAAACAAACTCTTAATTCATTCTTAAGTTGCTACACCTACTCTTTCTCTTGTTCTTTGGTTGATTCCTAATCACTTAGGGATTCTTATTCAACATCCACTTGTGCAACCAACACATTTTCTATAGCATCATCATCAGAATCATCAACAACTTCTTCTTCATCTAGCTTGCTCAAAAAATTTCTTCTTTTAGATCTGAATAGTTGCTTTTTCCTTTTGGCACTTGAATTTCCAGCTTTAAAATAGCTGGATTTCTTTATTCTCCTCCTTGGGATAGGCTTATCATCATCATCACTATTTGTTTCTTTTCTCTTTCAGCAGTCCATGGTAAAGTGTCCAATGCCTCCACAACTAAAGCAGTTCAAGGGTAATTTTCCCTTGTATTTCCTTTTTCCTTTCCTCATATTTTTGGTAATGTATGTCATGACTTTATCAAATTTAGTATCACCATCTTCTTCTTTAAAGTTGCTATAAGATTCTTCTTTTTGTTCATTAATCCTTAATTTCTTCATTACCTTAAAGGTTAACTCTTTCTCTACCTTAAACGTCTTTCATAAGCCACTAATATGATATGTAAATCATCCAAGGGCTACCTATCCAAATCTCTATCTTCTACAAAGGAGACTTTGGCATTAAAAGCTTCTAATAAGGTTTTAAGTATCTTCTTTACCATAATAGCATTATTAATCTCCTTTCCATAGCCTCTAATGGAACATACAATTTTATTTATTCTTGTAAAGAAGGTATTCATAAATTCATCATTCAGCATCTTTATGCCTTTAAATTTGCTCCTCCAGATTTGTACCTTAGCTTTTTTCACAACCTTGTTTCCTTCATAAATATTCTTTAATTTATCCCAAATTTGTTTAACTGTGTTGCACCCCATCACTTTAGTGAATTTTTTATCTAATAAGAAGGCATATAAGGCATTTTTATCTTTTCCATCGCACTTTAAATTCTTTTTATCAGTAGGCATTATAACAGTACCTTCAGTAACAAAGGTAAAGCCACTAACAATAGATTCAAACACATCTAGACCAAGTGACATCAAATATGAGGGCATTCTATTTTTCTATAACTAATAATTTTGTCCATCAAAAGTGGGAATGCCTTTGTTGGTAACACTGTTCATACTCTCCAAGATATTAACTAATAATAGATGTAAAGATTCACAATAGCAATAAAACTATTTCAAATCAAATTAGATAAATGGATCAATAGAGGAACCAAACTCTAATACCACTTGATGAGGACCTTCTTAGGTCTAACACTGAGAGGGAAATGGGGTGAATCAGTGTGAGATGCTTACTTTTTACAAATTTGTAGAAATTAAACCTCTGTGACCTATTAAAGACAATGATCCACTTTTTTTTTTTTTTTTGATCTTGCTTCTTTATGTAAGAATGGTCATATGGATATTAAGCAAGTAGATGCACCTAAGAACACATAAAATTTTTACATGGTTTACCCACAATGTGTGAACTACATCCACAATGTAATAAGATCACTCCTCAACCACTTGTGGAAGATCACTCCTTGACCACTTACAATAATCTTTTAATCACTAGAAGAGTTGATCTCTCAATCACTAAAAGACTTATTCTCCTGATCACTTTAAGGGTCTCTTACCCTTTTTCAAGAATTACATAAATAGTTTATGACAAAACCTCCCTGAGAAAATCACTCAATGTGCACAAGTTGTTATAGAAAATGGATCTTCTCCTTCCTTACAGTTAGTTTCTCTCCTTAAGCTTTGCTAGTCTCCCCTCTGCAAGTTCTCTCCACTATAGGTTATCTCCACTGCAGGTTCTCTTCTCTGCAGGTTATCTTAACTACAGGTTCTCTCCATTATAGGTTATCTTTGCTGCAAGTTATTTCCATTGTAGGTTTTGTCTCTTTCTACCTTGGTAGGTTTTCTCCTCTACTATAGGTGCTACCACTTTCTGCTTTGGCAATTTTTCTCTATTGTAGCAGGTGCTACTTCCTTCAGCCTTGGTAGGTTCTCTCCTCAACTATTGGTGTTGCCTCTTTTTACCTTAGCAGGTTTTCTCCTCTGCAAGTTATCTCCTTTACAAGTTCTCTCCATTGCAGGTTCTCTCTATTGCAAGTTATCTTCATTGCAAGTTCTCTCCTCTACAAGTTATTTTAGTTCCAAGTTCTCTTTATTATAGGTTATCTCTACTACAAGTTCTCTCCGCTGTAGGTTTTGCCTCCTTCTGCCTTGCCAAGTGTTCTCCTCTATTATCGGTGTTGCCTCTTTCTACCTTGGCAGGTTCTCTCCTCAACTACCAATGCTACCTCCTTTTACCTTGGTAGGTTTTCTCTTATACTGCTAGTGTTACCTCCTTCTATTGCCTCCTTTTTCCTTGGCAATTTTTCTCCTCTGATGTCGATGCTGCCTCCTTCTCCCTTGGCAAGTTCTTTCTTTTATAGGTTCTCTTATATATTGGTTGCTAATTTTGCTGTTGTAAGCTCCTTCTTTCTATAATTACTCCTCCTTCTTTCTCTTGTTGTTGTTGCTGCCTCCTCCTTGCTGCTGCTACTACCTTCTCCTTGTTGCAACTCCTGCCTTCTCCTTGCTACAATTGTTGTTGTCTCTCCTCAATAGGTTCTCTCCTTTTCTTTTACTATTTGAGGTTATCTCTCCCTTTTGCTGTCACTACTGCCTTCCCTTGCTACAACTGCTACCTTCTCTCCTTAACAAGTTCTCTTTTTTTCTTTTGCTACTAGAGGCTATCTTTGCTTCTTACTTAATATTGCTACAGTCTCTCCTCCTGAATGTTGTTACACTTTCCTCCTCAATGTTATTGCACTCTTTCCTCCTAGATATTGTTGCTGTCTCTTTTTTGCAACTCACATTTTTTATAGCTCTCTTGTCATTCACTCTTTAATTTTCTATGGAACACACAACTTCTTGATAACACGCCATTTTTTTTCTCTTACATAACACGCCCTCTTTTTTTGCACAGCACACCTTCTTTTATTTTATAACACACCTTCTCTTTTCTTCCTCTATCATTGCTCTCTCTTTTTGGTCTACAGAACACATGTTCTTCATCTACTATTGCTCTTTTTTTTGGTCCCTATTCTTTTTCCATTTTCACTGTTTCTATATTACATTTCTATAGCATACACCTCTCTTGACAACTACATGGATATATTTATAAGCCTTAAGTTTAGGATTGCCCTATCATCAATGGTCAACATTGATTCCAAAGGTTGCCCTATAATCAACGATCAATATTGATTCCCAAGGGTTACCCTACAATTAACAGCATTAATCGTTAAGGGTTATCCTATAATGAATGGTCAGCATTGATTTCTAAAATTTAAGGTCAATGGTTAACATTCACTTATTGACTTTAGGGTTAACCTGCCACTAACGATTTTGATTAATAATCTTTCTACATCTAAAGCTTTTTGACAAATACAAAATGCACCTATGGGCAATAAACACATCTTGACAAATCTATGAGATGCTATTAACAACAAATCCAACATTAACCATCAAAGATAGGCTGAACATGGTGAATAAATAAATGGAGGTATTTTAGAATTGGAATCATATGATATCTCATTCTTAAAGAATAAATTTTCTAATAGGGGTAAAATTGATAAGGATCTTTATTTTAATGAGATATGCAATCTAAATGGCTATAATGCACTAAACCTATTAACTCAAATGGATAAGGAAATGCATTAAGCTATTAATTCGAAAGGGAGCTGTGGAAGGTTTTGCCAAAACTCATATTATATAAAGCATCCCACATTGGAAAGGAAGCTTTGATAATTGTCCTTTATAATGAAGAAGTGCCTAAAATAGCAATTTAGGCTCTCTTATGTTCGACTAAGGAACAATAGAGAAAGGTAATGAAAAAAAGATGGAATCGATAAAATCTAACCAAGTCGAGGAAATGGTAGATTTACTCCAAAGACACAAAGCTATTAGGAACAAATAGGTTTGTAAAAATGGTTCCATAAAATGGTATAAAAGATCATACTTAATAAGAGGGTATATACTATAAGGAAATTTTTTGCTAGTAGTGAAGTTTACCTTAATTTGCCTAATTCTAGTTATAAATGTAAATATGAATTTAGAATTAAATCAAACGGACATCAAAATTGCTTTTCTTAATAAAAAGCTAGATGAAGAAATTTATGTACAACAACCTATAAGTTTTATTGGTCAAAACTAATAGAATAAAGTTTGTAAACTCTAAAGATCAATTCATGACCTAAAACAATCATTAGATAGTGGTATTTAAGATTCCATTCTATAGCAATCTCATATGACTTCTTAATGATTCATGAGGATCATTACGTGTATGTTAAGACATTTTAAAATAAATTTGTAATTCTATATCTAAATGTTGATAACATTTTAGTAGGTAGAAATGATAAAGAGTTTGTTACTACCATCAAGGAATAGTTGTGCTCTAATTTTGAAATGAAGGACATAGGTGAAGCAATGTACATATTAGGAGTAAAGATCAATAAGGATTGTTCCAAGAGACTCCTAACTTTGTCATAAGAGTTTTAAATTCATAAAATCCTTGAACAATTTGAAATGAAAAGTTGTAAATCCATTGACACTCCCATTACTAAAGGTGATGGTCTAAGCCTTAAAATGGGTACAAAAACACAACAAGGGCATGAAGAAATAAAGAATGTGCCATATTCCAATGTAATGGGTGACATTACGATGTGTACATACCCTAACATTTGTTATATTATGAGATTAGTGAGTCAATACCAATCAAACCTAGGAAAAACCACTGGCAATTTATGAAGAGAATACTTTGGTACTTAAGGACACTACAAATTATTCCTTGTGTTATCAAGGAAATGATTTATGACTAATTGATTATTCAAATGTTGATTGGAAAGGAGATATAGATAAATGTAAACCTACATCAAGATATGTGTTCTTGCTAAATGATTACACCATATTATGAAATAACAAGAAGCAAACCTATATAGCCTTATCAATAATAGAGACATAACTTATAGCTTGCTTAGTTAAAATGAAAGAAGCTATTTGGCATAAGAGATTTTTTGAACATTTGGGAATATGTAGTGATCAACAATAAGTGATCACATTATGTTACAATAATCAAGCGGCTATTACATATGCAAAAGATCTTAAGTATCATTATAGAACCAAACACATTATTATCATGCATAACTTTGTAAGAAACATTATGTCACAAAAGATATAACTTTGCAATACATGTTGACACATGAAATAATAGTATATCCATTAATTAAACCAATACAAAGAGATGTATTTCAATCATATATTAAGTTTATAAGACTTAACAAGATTTAATGTGTTGTTATATATTATGACTATTTATTGTTATATAATTAAAAAGTTTGTTTCATGTTACACATGTATTTGCAATATCATTCCATGTGTTGATTATTACATAATTAGTTTGACATGAGATTGATCTTAGCATAAGTTTCTTTTTATAAGAAAAGTAAAAGTATGTCAAATAGGTTAAGATTGGTCCACTCACATGGATAATCATCTCATAGGCTAAGAGAGTGTGTAAAGATAAAAGCATCATGTAAGCAAATTTCTATATATATATATATAGGAGAAGATCAAGACGAGACTATAATAAAAGCCAGTATAGATGTCAAATCTTAGTTTGACACTTGTGAATGAAGAGGTCTTTCAGAGAACTTAAGTTAAAAAGTGATTGAATTAAAATCTATTTGGTGATATTATAAGGCAGATGGATGAAATAACATATGCTTTATATGAAGAATAATCAAATTAACATGTGTTATATACTATGTGTACTATTTAACCAGTAAGGAAAATGAAAGAATTGATCCTTATTTCTTCATTATATGAGTCCTTTGAGATATATAATAAGGCTCACAATTGTTGGTTGCAACAACCATATATCTTTAATAGGTATATAAAATATACTCTTTAGTGGAAGTGTACTCATAAGTCACATAATCCATTTACCTATATGAATTACTTTTAAAGAATTAAATGTTGAGATTTTATCAATGATTGAGTGATTCCCACTTATCATATGTGAATGGTAAATGTAAATTATTTTAGGTTGGGTTAATCCATCGATGATGAGCTAACCCAACCCATTAAATAGAAGTTGGAGGGAGTTAAAACTCTCTCCCTATTACAAATACATGTTACAAAAAACTTGTTGAAAATTATAAAATTTGTAAATAAAATGGTTTAAAACTTATAGAAAGTGAAAGGCAACTAGGAAAAGAAAACATAGAGAGAGAGAGAGAGAGAGAGAAGGGTCAATCTTTCATACTCTAAAATAAGAGAATACATCATCTTTATTAATGCTTATAATGAGAGGTTCATGGGCTATAAACAAGGTGTTATCTAATACAATGATATTAACTCAATTGGAAGAAAAAAAAAATCCATTTGCTAGTAATTAGTTTATTGCTAATTTTTTGAAATCTTCAAGGATAATTATGATCCTAACTTTTGTCTTTAACACCATTAAACTTCATAAAACATAGGAGTTATTAATCTTAACTAGTTTTTTTTTTTTTACATGTTTTGAATGGCTTATTATCTAAAAGATGAAACCATCACTTCATTTTTCACTAACAAGGCTTCTCCATTAGTTATAAGAACTTATTCACATAAAATGATTATAAAATTAACTTTTATACCTAAAGTGAATATTATATTCCTTGCAATAATCATGTCATTAGAACTTTGGTAGTCTAAATTCATTAAAGTACATCAAACATATGAGCTATTGATCTTAATTAGCTTTTCTAATGTGTTACTAAATACATCCAAATTACACTAAATCATTAAATTAACAAGTTTGTAAGTAAAGTAAAGGTCAAATCTATAAAGATTAAGTTTCAATTAATTAGTTAACTAGTTATATTGGTTAATGTGAACCCTAAAGATATGACTTAGGGACTTAAGAAATTAAACAACAATCCAAGAAAGTTAATCAGATTTCAATCACATAAGAGCTAAACTCAATATCCAAAGAAACACAAACTAAGATATAAAGAAGGATATAGATGTCATACTTCAAAAAAGGATGGTATTGGGAGTGATAGTTAGATTAAAATATATAAGATAATAATCTTTATAATTTCTTAAAGTTTAAAGAATTAAAGAGAAAGTTTCTTACTTCTATATTTATACAATCATTTGCTTACAAGGTTGAAAAAACAACCTTTAAAATCGTATAAATAAAGACAATAATAAACTTTGAAAATATCAGAGTAGTCATAGTTAAGCAAACATCAATTTTAGAGTGGATTTTATTTCTTAACCCTAACCCATTAACATATTAATAAAGTCTTGGTCTTTTTTAGATATGAATTCATGCCATTTATAGTCCAATTGGCTCAAATGTCCTTAATCAACCCATTTAGTGCTTCTTACATCTTTTCTACTCTAGCTTGTATGAATGGACTTTTTACAATACTTAATGAACCCTTTGAAACCCTCCATACATCAACTTCTCCATGAATCTCATCATTAATCCTCTTGCTTTTATGTAAATAAAAGAGTAAAAAAGGAGGAATGTGGCTTTAATTGGGCTAATAAAAATCAAAATATAAAATTAATAACAAATAAAATCAATAAATGGACACACCTTCAGTAACAAAAATATTTACATTATTGGATTTACACATTAATTATTAGCATTAAAGGTAATTAATTTTATAATTAAATATTTAGTTTAAAATAATGACAAGCTTTATTATTCTAAATCTTCACTTATTTTATTATGAATTGAGACAAACTCTTTAATTAATTTTTTATTTAATAAACCACCTAGGACAATCTTTCTAGATATAATTTATTGATAGTATAAAAAATGTTAAGAAAGACAGTCAAATTTGCCATAAATTAAGATTTTTTTTCTTTTTATTTTCCTTTTATTTAGAAGTTACAATGTTGTCTTCTTTAAACATTCACTTATTTTTTAACATATGTACTAATAGTATTTAGTTACTTTACAAGCCAAACATATAAAGTGCTTTGCATACTCAAATTTCAAGCTACCTTTTGGTGTGAAAATCAACATTTATGATAAAAACTCCTAAATGCTAAGTAACTTGAAACATTGGAGTAGATTACTTAAACAAACCTTCAATCTCCTTATTATTCCCTCTTCCTTTTTCTTTTATTTTTTTTTTCATTTGTTTCTTGTTTTTTTATTTACTTAAACTCTAAAACTTTAATAAGTAATCATAAGCTAAACATCTATAAGCCATCATGCCAAATCATAAATCCACATAAACCTATTTAGAGAGCCTACACTTAGACACTCATAATAGCCAAAATAGTCTTAGCTTAACTCCATAAGACTTTGTCAAAATAGTGATTGCCAAAAGAAACCACACTTAAGTATCTTTATTGCTATTCTTTTCAATCCAAAATATCCTTCACAAACATAAGAATGACATAAGATGAGAAAAGAATATAACTTAATTTTAGGAACACATCTTCTCATCACTTGATCTAAGCAATGATTCCATAAGTGTATGGCTTATCTCATCCATAGTATTTTTCATCACTATTGATCTTCTCCTTTTAAGCTTTCATTAAGTCATTTGGCAAAGTCCTTATGGCTAAGTAATTGACAATATTTTTGTATACTAAGGGTGTTTGTCTTAATTATAAACAATTGTTCATCTAGGAAGAGTTCTTACAACAATAATGCATCCTTTTGATTAACCATATAGCTTAGATCTATAACTAGTTTTTCCATGCCTTTCTTATCTTTGATGTCCAAATTGAACTCTTATAGTTGAAGAATCCATTAAATTAACTTTAACTTCACCTTTTTCTTGGTAATAATGCTTGGATTTATAACATTTATTAAAAGAATATTTTTTTATTTAAATAAAAAAATAAATTTGAGAAAATATTTTCACTCTTTAAGAAGCCAAAAAGGAAAAAAAATAAATTATAATTTTTTTTATTTTTGAGAAAAAGAGGTAAATTTAAAAATATTTTTTCTTTATTAAAAAGCAAAAAGTTGAATTTAGGATTTTTTAGAAATTATTCTATTTTTTCCTTTATTTTCCTTAATTGTGGTTATCTGTTTTGCATAAATTTTAAATATATGTAAAAAATTGTCAACATGAAATGGTTAAATTGTAATATACATTAGATAATAATTAAGTAAATCAAACAAATAAGATAAATGTTGAAACACTAATTTTATTAAAAAAAAATACTAATAAAAATGCAAACTAACAATTAATTTAGTATCAAATGCTACAAACAATGAAAATTTATTAATAAAATTAAAATTTGGATTAAATATTTAGATATTTGTAAAATTAAGTAAATGTTACTACATAAGTATTTTACAAAATTTATCATAATTTCAATAATATATCCTTACATATAGATGTAGAAATAAGTGTCTTTAAGGTCAAGAAATGAAAATGCCAAGGCCACGAGAAAACAAAAAGATAACATGGAAATAATTTTTTTCTTTTTTGAAAATAAGTGAATTTAAAACAAAATCTTTATGAGAAAATAAAAAGAAAAATAAAAAAATAATTATTTTGCCTTTTTGCTTTTATTTTTTTAATTTAAATATATATATATATATAATTGTTCGTTTGTTGTCGTTGCTATTAAAGACTAGTAATAATAAGGAAAATGGCATTGAGCCATAAAAAATAGATGCAAGCCTGATAAAAGCACTCACTTTGGCGATGCTCTCGTGTAAAATAGATGCAACCCCTCGTATGCGCGTATGGGGATGACGAACAGGATTTAATAACGGAAAAATATAAGATATATCGTAACAATTTGGGGGGAGAGAAAGAGAGAGAGGAGGTTCGTTGTCATGTGGACA